>LR751983.1:71788-118556 GCA_902729485.2 Mus minutoides | reverse complement strand
TCTTGGTGACCCTTCAGTTTGCTTTCTTCTTTCCCTTTAGCATTCCTTGAAGAAAAGAGGAACCCGGTCTCTGGGGAAGACAGATAAGAAGCCTACTGCACAGGTAGGACCTCTGCACCCCTCACGCTCCCTGCAGTTGGTAGTTTGGATGCCCAGGCCAACTTCAAGTGTCCTGAGTAGTCCCCCAGAGGTCCCTATCTCTTCCCAATGTCTCTCCTGCCCCCCTTCCCCTATGCATTTCCTTGGCTTCCCCATTTAGTTCCTCCAAGCCCACTCCTACCCGGTCCTTACACACTCCTGGACCCACAAGTTGATAACCCAACATAGGGACGGATAGATCCAAGGGGAATCAGTCCCTCTGCAGCTTGACTGCCACCCGACTAAGATAAACTGCGTCAGCTTTTCAGTCTGTTTCCTCATGCCTTCCTGTTCTGTGGGCTTGTTGGAAGAACTGGATAAAAGCTCCATGCTGTGCACAGGCCAGAATCCTGTTAGCAGCCAGGGGGCCAGGCACCTTTTGAATGGTTTCCCATTTAACAGTCATCGTGTGAGAACAATGTTTCTGCCCACTTTTTTTTTTTTTTTTTTTTTTTTTGGTTTTTCGAGACAGGGTTTCTCTGTATAGCCCTGGCTGTCCTGGAACTCGCTTTGTAGACCAGGCTGGCCTCGAACTCAGAAATCCACCTGCCTCTGCCTCCCGAGTGCTGGGATTAAAGGCGTGCGCCACCATGCCCGGCTCTGCCCACTTTTATAGTTGGGGCAGCTCTACCAGGAATGGCTATAGTCACATGTCCGAATGTCACCTGCTTCCAGACTTCCAGATTGTAGGTAGTGTGTCCTGGGCTCTCAATATTGATGTTCCTGCCCTCTATCCTATGGCCTCCAGGCCTTGAGAGACAAGCTGATTCACCCCTGTGCTCTCCGACAGTCAGGGCACCCCAGAATCCTGTGGCTAGGTCCAAGCTGACACTAACCTTCCTTGTTGCTGCCTGTCTCCATGTCCATTGGGCTGCAGGAGGATAGTGCAGACCTAAAGTGCCAGCTGCATTTTGCAAAGGAGGAATCGGCCCTCATGTGCAAGAAGCTCACCAAGTTGGCTAAGGAGAATGACAGCATGAAGGAGGAGCTGCTCAAGTACAGATCGCTCTATGGGGACCTGGATGCAGCCCTGTCGGCAGAGGAGCTGGCGGATGCCCCGCACTCCCGTGAGACTGAGCTGAAGGTGCACCTGAAGCTGGTGGAGGAGGAGGCCAACCTGCTGAGCAGGCGCATCGTGGAGCTGGAGGTGGAGAACCGTGGCCTGCGAGCCGAGATGGACGACATGAAGGACCACGGGGGTGGCGGGGGTCCCGAGGCCAGGCTGGCCTTCTCTTCTCTGGGTGGTGAGTGCGGGGAGAGCCTAGCCGAGTTGCGGCGCCATCTGCAGTTCGTGGAAGAGGAGGCTGAGCTGCTGCGGCGCTCCTCAGCTGAGCTGGAGGACCAGAACAAGTTGCTGCTGAACGAGCTGGCCAAATACCGCTCGGAGCACGAGCTGGACGTGACGCTGTCGGAGGACAGCTGCTCAGTGCTCAGCGAGCCCTCGCAGGAGGAGCTGGCAGCCGCCAAGCTGCAGATCGGGGAGCTCAGCGGCAAGGTCAAGAAGCTGCAGTATGAGAACCGCGTGCTCCTCTCCAACCTGCAGCGCTGTGACCTGGCCTCCTGCCAGAGCACACGCCCCATGCTGGAGACGGATGCCGAGGCTGGGGACTCCGCTCAGTGCGTGCCTGCCCCTCTGGGTGAGACGCTGGAGCCCCATGCCGCCCGGTTGTGCAGGGCCCGTGAGGCCGAGGCGCTGCCTGGCCTACGGGAGCAGGCCGCTTTGGTTAGCAAGGCCATCGACGTCCTGGTGGCTGATGCCAATGGCTTCTCAGTCGGCCTCCGCCTGTGCCTGGACAATGAGTGTGCTGACTTGCGACTGCACGAGGCGCCTGACAACAGCGAGGGCCCCAGGGATGCCAAGCTCATCCACGCCATCCTGGTGCGGCTGAGTGTGTTGCAACAGGAGCTGAATGCCTTCACCCGCAAGGCAGATGTGGCCTTGGGGAGCTCTGGCAAGGAGCAGCCCGAGCCCTTCCCTGCTCTGCCTGCCTTGGGCTCCCAGGGCCCTGCTAAGGAGATCATGCTGTCCAAAGACCTTGGCTCTGACTTCCAGGTAAGATGCCGCAGGCCAGGGTCCTGTTACTTTTATTACAGACATGTTCTGAACCAGGCACATGACAGAAGGACACAAAGCCCATGTACACAAATTCACAACTGTCCTGCAGGGAGCAGTTCTGGTCATCACCTAGAACATAACCAGCCCCAAGGCAGCCATGGTTCATCTCCCTGTTCTCTGGGATAACCTCCTAGTTTTATTCGTCTTTGAGCTTTATATAAATGGAATTCTATAGACCAAACGCAGCAGTCCTGGCTGTGTTCCCTCAGCCAACTATTTGCTGTTACAGGTAGAAAAAAATTTATTTATTCTCACCTAACTAGGAATAAGCCTGCTGACTCAGCAAACTGCCAGGTATGCGTTTACTATGGATAGGGATTGATTCTGAGGCCCTATCTTTTTGCTAGATTCCCCCCCCCATTTTCTCCCTTTCCCTCTCCTCTTCCAGTGCTGAGCACACAACGCAGGACCTCATACATGTAAGGCAAGTACCCTACCATTGAGCCACATCCTTGACCCCTTCTTTTTAAAACATTTTTGAGCCTGGGAGTGGTGGCACACGTCTTTAATCCCAGCACTTGGGAAGCAGAGGCAGGTGGATTTCTGACTTGGAGGCCAGCCTGGTCTACAGAGTGAATTCCAGGACAGCTAGGGCTATACAGAGAAACCCTGTCTTGAAAAACTAAAAAAAAAAAAAATTGAAAGGTGTGTGTGTGTATGTGTGTGTGTGTGTGCTCACAGTAGGCAGTGGAAGGTGCTGGAGCCCCCAGAGCTAGAGTTGAAGGTGGTTGTGAGCTCCTTGATTAGGGTGCTAGAAGCTGAACTCAGGTCCTTTTAAAGAATATCAATGGATCTTAACTGTTGAGCCATTTCTCTAGCCCCTCCTTTCCCCATCTCTTTTGTAATTAAAATTATCACACTTATTTGGTGGGATTCAGGGGAAGCCGTTGTGCACCTGTGGCGGTCACAGGAGTCAGTCTCAGATGGTCCTGGGGATCAGTTCAGGTTGTCAAGCTTGGTAGCAAGTACCTTTACCTGGTAAGCTAGCTTGCCAGATCCCCACCCACACCCCCACACCCCCCTTTTGGTTTTTTGAAGCAGGGTTTCACTGTGTAGTCCTGCTGTCCTGGAACTCATTCTGTAGACCAGGCTAACCCTGAACTCATAGAGATCTGCCTGCTTCTGCCCCTCACCCCCCCCCCCCAGAATGCTAGGATTAAAGGTGTATGCCACCACCAGTCCCTAATATTAAATTATAAAAATATTTTAAACCTTTTGATCAGCTTTTGAGACGCTTAGTCTTGATATCCATGACGTGCTACCCAGAAAAACTAAAATAGAAAAGACACTTGTTGAAAAATTTAAAACGCATTAGTGCAAAAGCAAATATAAAAATAAACGAACACCTCTTGTCCCTACCTACCACTCTCTGCCAATGTCTCTGTAGACTGTCTTGACTGGTGATGTTCAGTACGGCTGCCGTCATGTGCAGCAGCCATGTGGGGGTGTGGCTCGGTGGTAAAGGATCAGCCTTAGTAGGCGGCACGGGTTCTATCCCCAGTACAGAACAGAAACAACCCAAAACAACCAAGACAAATTTTAAACATTAAATTAACAAAGCATAGGATTGAGCTACAGTTTCTTCGTTGTGGTCACACATCTCAGATGCCTGAGGCTAGCTGCATCCTGGGAGCACCCGCCCCTCTGACCCTTCCCCACACAGCCTCTCCAGTGCTTGGATTTGCTTCTTAGCTTCACGTATGGCGACTGTCGCTGGGCAGTGTGCTTCCTCACACCCTGCATTTCCTGTCTGCTGGCTGGGATACCTTGTGGACGCTTCCTACCCCTCATGCTTAGCACGGGATGGGTGGTGGTCTGCAGAACCAGGTAGGAACAGGATCCCCACTCAGAAAGTTCCACCGCCTAGCAAGGAGGGATTAATAGTCAGTCTGTCAAGCTGTGAATGTGACATGCGTGGGAAATGTTTTTTATCAACCAGGAACTTATCCTAGATCTTGAAGAGGCTCGGATCATTAAGAGAAGGAACACGGGAGGTCCAAGGAACAGGGCAGAGTTGTGAGGCTGGGCTGCAGAGCATGGAGTGGTGTGGTTTTCATCCTGAGAGAATGGCAGATCGCTGTGTGTGGCCCTGCACTGCACGGGACTGGGCGGTAGCAGCTTCAGCTGCGCCTGCTGTGGCTTCAGATCGATTCTTGAAGCACGTGGGAAGGCCCATGTTGAGTCTCCCTCTTCCTGAAGTGAGAGTGAGCAGGGACCACACAGGTCGCAGACAGGGTGATGGAATTGTTTCAGAGGGCTTTGCGTAAGAGCCATTCACAAAATTAGTGTTTCCACTTGCGCGTCTTGCAATAAGCAACTGAGTTGCAGCCGTGTACCCTGGCAAGGCTGATTCACCCGGGACTCCCTCTCATGTGGAAAAAGCCCATTCTGCGGCTGAGGCATGGCAGGGACCTTTGTAGCACTCCTGGGGCCTCTCCCTATGCATCTCTTCTGCTTGTAGCCACCTGACTTCAGAGACCTGCTGGAGTGGGAGCCCAGGATCCGAGAGGCCTTCCGTGCCGGGGACTTGGAGTCCAAGCCTGACCCTAGTCGGAACTTCAGGCCCTACCGAGCTGAAGATAACGATTCCTATGCCTCTGAGGTGGGTCTAGGCCTAAGCAAGCTGTTGGGTGGAAGCCGATTTGGCTAGGACCTCCCGAAAGCAGGCAGGGTGGCCCTTGGAGGAGGATGGTATAGGTTTTAAGCATTCTGTTTGGTTTTAAACTTCTGACAGCCAAGGCCAAAAAAAAAGAAAAGAAAGAAAGAAAGAAAAAAGGGGATTTGAATCAATCCCGTGGTCTAGTTAGAGGAAGCTTAGCTGGACATGGGACATGATATCAAACTATAATTCCAGTATCAGGACACTGAGGCAGCAGGAATGCTGAACTGGAGGCCATCTTGAAATGACTAACTTATATAGCAGAGAAGCAATCGCCTCTCCATTCAGGCTGTCTGAGTTCATGTTGTGAACCTCTGGGTGCTGGCTGTGAGATCTCTGGTACATCATTTCAGTCCTGTAAATTGTCAGGTTTGCCACGGACAAATACAGAGCCTCATAGGGTGGTTGGCCTGGCCTCTATGGGTGAGGATGAGGTTGGTGTCCGTGACAAGTCCAGGGATCCTGAGTGCTAAGTCACTCTGTTGGTCTGGTGGCGTGACCTTCGACACGTCCACTCCCATGGGCCCGGCTTTCCCACCTCAACCCTTATAATTCCTAGAGTTTCTAAGATTCTCTGATCTTTGAGAAGTTCCCTGTCCTCTTGACCCTGGGAAGCTCCCTGAATTGAAGGGTCCAACTGTCTAGTGAGGTGGTCTGGATGTCCTCATAACCATGGTGAAAGAGGAAGAGGAAAAGTGCTGTGTGGACATGGAGCTAAGCTGTAGTGCTGTGTAGCCTTAGCTTTGAGAGGAGGAGGAGGAGGGAAGAGGAGAAGGAAGAAGAAGAGGAGGAAGAGGAAACAACCTGAGATGCTTAGATCTCGTTTTCTGAGAAGAAAATAGGCTTGCTTGTTTGTGTTGGCTCATTTATACCTTGACTCAGTTTCCTTCATTCTTACCGAGTAGCTATGACTAAGCTCAGCGCCAACCCAGCTCAAGAGCCATGTGCAGGGGCAGGCGCCAACTTCTATTTAAGAGCCATGTGCAGGGGCAGGCGCCCGACTTCTATTTAAGAGCCATGTGCAGGGGCAGGCGCCTGACTTCTATTTAAGAGGCTTTTTTGTTTCTTTGTTGAGCCAGGGTCACAGAAATTATATTATGCTTACTTCAAACTTACCATCCTCCTGCCTCCAACTTCCAAGTGCTAGGATTACGGGCACATGACACTTTGCCCAGATCTGCAAAGATTTTTAATACAGAACAGGTATACAAGACACGCAGAGTCTGCCAAATTATATTATTGGCCACTTTTTTTTTTCCACAGCAGGACACCTGTTATGCCTGGAACCATTTCCACTCTTCTGCTCCTGTGCAGTGTGTTAGAGTCCACATTCCTGTTACCAGAAAGACTTAATGCAATGGAGTCTCACTGTGTTGCTCAGGCTGGCCTCAAACTCACAGGTTCCGGGCATCCACCTGTCTCATGCCCACTTCATCTCATCTAAAAGATGTTCCTGGGGAATAATAGCAAAGTACTGGTGGATGGGACTACAGCTCAGTGACAGGCACTGGCTCAGCACGTGTGAGGCCTGATGCCCAATCCCCAGCACCAATGCACACATATGCATGTGCACATACATACACTCACATACACACACAAGCAGACACATGTGTACACACACATGCACCACACATGGACACACCCATGTACCATACATGCATACACATACATACATGCATGCACACACATGCACACATACATGCATTACACACATGCACCACACATGCATTCACATACACTGCACATACATGCACATACACACATGGACACACATGCACCACACACATGCATACACACACACAGATAGGGAAGGGCAGAGAGGGAGAAAGGAAGGAGAACAGGTTCCTATGGCTTTTCACAAACTGAACACTTCTCTCTCCTCTGGTGCTTTGGACAGGGTCTTGCTATGTAACCCACGCTGGCCTCAAGCTCATGATCTTTCTGTTTTGTAATTAACATCTAGAATCATAAGAAGACTCTAGACGTCTGTGTTCCCTTCTAGTCTCTTGTAAAAGACTTATAAAAGAACAGGTTTTAAAAATACTTTTTACCTTTATCTGTCTATTTATTTATTTATTTATTTAGTGTGGGTATGTGCACATGGTATATAAGTGAGTGGGCAGTTTATAGGAGTTGGTTCTCTCCTCCCACCACGTGGGTCCCAGGGATCGAACCCAGGTCCTGATGCTTGGCTGCAAGCACCTTTATCTGCTGAGCCATCTTGAGAGCCCTAGAACAAATTAACTTCATTTAGCTCTAAATGCTTTTAAAACACAATTCCCCCCCCCCCCCGAAAATGGAGAATTTGGTTAACTTTTTAAAAATGATCTTACTCCATAGTCACTGAAATCCACAAATAAGCACAATTAAATTTCTGGGCAGCATTATTACATGAAGATAAAAAGAAAATGAAGATCATTCTGTAGTTAACCACACCGATATTCACCATAGTTTTGTTAATGTAATAATGCACAAAGACAACATCTGTAACTGAACATCTGAATGGAGCTTTACACATATAAACCCTCTAAACACATTTGAAACCTCATTTATCTTTTAAATTGTATCTAAATTTTTAATTAGAAACAGTGCCCTAAGCCGGGTGGTGGTAGCGCACGCCTTTAATCCCAGCACTTGGGAGGCAGAGGCAGGCAGATTTCTGGATTCGAGGCCAGCCTGGTCTACAAAGTGAGTTCCAGGACAGCCAGGGCTATACAGAGAAACCATGTCTCGAAAAACCAAAAAAAAAAAAAAAAAAAAAAAAAAAAAAAAAAAAAAAAAAAAAAAAAAAAAAAAAAAAAAAAAAAAAAAAAAAAAAAAGAAAAGAAAGAAAGAAAGAAAAAGAAAAAGAAAAGAAAAAAGAAACAGTGCCCTAGCTTGGGAGTGGCAGGCACCTATAGCCCAGCTACCTAGGGGAGCTGAAGCAGGAGGATACTTTGAGCTCAGGAGTTTGCGACCAGCCTGTGAGACTCTACATCAGAAATAAGTAATCAATTAAATTTAATCAGTTAATTTGATCAATTAAAGAGACTATGCACAACTTTGTGACTTAAATTTAGTTTGCACAGGATTTTTCTTTTCTGCAGCTGCGTTTGCAAAGGAGAAATGTTAAAATTATATTGGGAGGATTTGACATGTATTGTTTTGTGTAATTGTCCTGATGACCTGTACTGTGCCTGGTAGAGGTGACTCCCATCCAGTTTTCTGTTGACTCCTTACTACTGTTGTTCTTTGACCACAGCCTGTGTCTTCTCCCTCCTCCTTGTCTGCTCCCCCACCCCGACCCCACGTAGATCAAGGAGCTTCAGCTGGTCCTGGCCGAGGCCCATGACAGCCTCCGGGGCTTGCAAGAGCAGCTGTCCCAGGAGCGGCAGCTCCGGAAGGAGGAGGCTGACAGCTTCAACCAGAAAATGGTCCAGGTGGGTTTGTACCACAGGTTTTTGTTTTTTGGATTTTTACTTACTACTGCTTGTCTCAGAAGGGAAGGTAGAGGGGCCATAGGATAGCTCTTTGGTAGAACACTTGACCAGCACGTGAGAAGGTCTGGGTTCTGTTCCCAGCATAGGAAGAAATCAAACACTACTAAAAAGAAGGGGACAACACTGGGGAAACCCAAGCTTCCCCACTCTTGCACTCTGCCAGGGTGTCACTGAGTTTGTGGTTGTCAGCAGCTAGGCTGAGCTGGAGCCAATCACATGGTAATAGCTGTCCGGGTGACAGTGAGCGTGTTTAATATTTCTGGGTCTTGCTTTGTTGTGTTTGTTTGTTTGTTTGTTTGAGAAAAGGGTCTCTCCGTGTAGCCCTGGCTGTCCACTTGATATGTTGACGGGGTTGATTTTTTTTTTTTCCTCGTTCCGGTCAACCCTGCTTGTTCTGGTCTTGCCCTGCTCACCCCGCTCGCTCGGCCCTGCTCGCTCTGGCCGCCCTCGTTCGGCCCACTCGCTCCAGTGGGCCCCACTCTCTCTGGTCAGCCCCGCTCGCTCCGGCCCCGCTTGCTCCGGTCGGCCCCGCTCGCTCTGGGATGGGGTTAATTTTAACTCACAGAAATCCTCCTGCTTCTGTCTCCCCGGTGCTGGGATTAAAGACATTCAGCACCACGCCTGTCTCTGTTTCATCTCAAGAATTTTTACTTTTTTTTTTTGTTTGTTTGTTTTGTTTGTTTGTTTGTTTTTTGAGACAGGGTTTCTCTGTATAGCCCTGGCTGACCTGGAACTCACTCTGTAGACCAGGTTGTCCTCAAACTCAGAAATCCACCTGCCTCTGCCTCCCAAGTGCTGGGATTAAAGGTGTGTGCCATAAGAATTTTTACTTTTGGGGGCTGGAGAGATGGCTCAGTGGTTAAGAGCGCTGACTGCTCTTCCAAAAGGTCCCGAGTTCAAATCCCAGCAACCACATGGTGGTTCACAACCATCCGTAATGAGATCTGATGCCCTCTTCTGGAGTGTCTGAGGACAGCTACAGTGTACTTACATATAATAAATAAATAAATCTTAAAAAAGAAAAGAATTTTTACTTTTAATTACATGTAGATGTGTATGTAGATATGTATGCCTATGTAGGTATGTGTATATATATATGTGCATGTCTATCTAGGTATGTGTGTGTGTGTGTGTGTGTGTGTGTGTGTGTGTATATATATATATATATATATATATATATATATATATTGCATGTCTGTGTAGGTGTCTGCAGAGACCAGAAGTGTCAGGTTTCCTATTATCTGCCTAAAGTAGGTGCTAGGAATTGAACCCGGGTCCTAGTACTCTTAACCACTGAGCCATCTCTCCAGCTCGTGTTTCATCTTTTGGCCTCAGTTTCCTGTCTGTGAAATGGTGCCCATATCAAGCCTGACTGTGGATCAGATCTAGAATTGTATTTCTAATAGCATTTTTTTTTTAAAAAGATTCATTTTATTTTATGTCTATGAGTACACTGTAGCTGTCTTCAGACACACCAGCAGAGGGCATCAGATCCTGTTACAGATGGTTGTGAGCCACTGTGTGGGTGCTGGGAATTGAACTCAGGACCTCTGGAAGAGCAGTCAGTGCTTTTAACTGCTGAGCCATCTCTCCAGCCCCGTAATAACATTTCTTAAACCTTAATATTGAGGCTGGTGAGACGGGTAAAGACACTTGCCACCAAGCCTCACAACTTGGGTTTGATCCCCAGGACCCACACAGTGAGAGAGAGCTGACCTGCTCGAGTCTTCTGACCAGCACACACATGCCACAGCTGCCATGCCCACCCATACACATACAAAACAATAAGTGAGTGTGAAAATTAAAAAACACCTCACTGGATGGCCTACGGAACCCACCTTGAACACATTATAGCCTGCAGGCTGGCCTCATACTCCTCCCTTATGAGATACCCTCACTTTACTGATTGATGGTGAGTGCTAGACAGGAGCACAGAGCAGACCTGCTTTGCTCAGAGCTGAACATCCCAGGCCTTTGGCTCCCTTAGCTGTGAACCAGTGTTACTCCCTGTGGGGTGCGTCCTGTTTCTCAGCCTTCCTTAACCCAGCATGCCTCTGCTCTGCGCCCACCCTCTCTGCAGTCCCCACTCACCAGTGTGAGCACGAGGGAAACACCTGCTGCTCTGTGGGTGCTCAGAGTATGGTGTCCAGAGATTGTCCCTCAGGTACCTGGGATCACCAATGAGATTACGCTGGGCGGCTGAGCTTTCGTAGGTGGGTTCTGGAGAGTGAACTCTGGTCTTTGGGCTTGTATGGAGGGCACTTTAGTGACTGCTCTTTCTCCAGCCCACTGCTGCTGCTTGTGAGAGTCCTTCTTCCCTGGATACAATGGGCTGGTGGTGGTAGAAGCCCCTGCAGGGGTCCCCAGTAGGCACTTGCCATCAGTGCTCCCCTCTACCTTTGTCTGGTTCTGAGATCAATGGGGGGCCTCCCTTGCTCACCCCTGTCATGACAGCTGAAGGAAGACCAGCAGAGGGCGCTGCTGAGACGGGAGTTTGAGCTGCAGAGTCTGAGCCTCCAGCGGCGTCTGGAGCAGAAGTTCTGGAGCCAAGAGAAGAACATATTAGTGCAGGAGTCCCAGCAGTTCAAGCACAACTTCCTGCTGCTCTTCATGAAGCTCCGCTGGTTCCTGAAGCGCTGGCGGCAGGGCAAGGTTCTGCCCAGTGAGGAGGATGACTTCCTGGAGGTATGGCTGAGCATAGCCTTAGGGCGGGGCTGGAAGAAGGGAACCGTGGCACTTGAGTTCTGTCTCTTGCCCTGAACAGTACCAGGTTGGGGAGTGGGTCACAGTTAAGGTATGGGAAGTTAGTGGCGGGCTTTGGTTCATCCTAAGCCACCCATCCTTCCTGCATGGCTATGCCATCTCCTTGCTATCTGGACTGCTTGGATGTGGACGGTGTCTCCATCCTTTGAAGGCTGAGTCTGTTGAATGTGGTTTCTCAAACCAGGTGAACAGCATGAAGGAACTGTACCTGCTGATGGAGGAAGAGGAGATGAACGCCCAGCACTCAGATAACAAGGCCTGCACAGGGGACAGCTGGACCCAGAACACGGTGTGTTTAACCCCTTCGGGTCCGACCTTAACTGTGTGTAACTCGTTCATTAATGAGCACTTCCTGCTATCTTCTCAGCCCTGACTGGACACAGGGTCTGTGGATGATTATTGCTTGGATTCTAGCCCAGTGCTAGGGGGACATCCCAGGGTAGTGACAGAAGGCCGATGTCACAAGTAAAGGGGAGCAGTTCATCCGTTTGTTGTATAGGAAACAGTGTTAGAGAATGGGGGTCCAGTGCCCTGCATTTCCATGGATGACTAGGGGCTAGTCTAATTCAGAATAGAAAAAAAAAAAAAAAAGGCCATATTGAACCCAGAGGATGGCATGTGCAGTGGCAAGGTGTGCTGGAGTGGTGCTGGCCAGTGGGACACTGTGGGAGGGTGAGGATATACCAGGCCAGGGTCACACCAAGAGAGACCTTAAGTGAGAACTGTCATATCGAGCCACAGGTTGGAGGTGGCCATGGAGTCACCCCCTAGGGTTCTATAGTGAGCTGGAGTGAGGGCAAGCAGTGTGTAAGGAACCAGGAAAGGGGCTTGGAGTCTAGTCTGGTGCCATTTGAGGGGATCCATGGAGACATCAGCCAGAGAGGAGAGACCTGCAGCCTGGAGCCCGCTAAGCCTAGGAGAGGTTGTTTCTCCGCATTTGGGCAGAGTAGCTGCTCCTGGAATAGAATTCACTGTGTATGAGACTTGCTGCTCAGCTCAGCTATTTTAGGACAGGCCTTCAGCCTCATTTTACTGGTGAGAGGACCTGAGGAGAACTCTCTGAAGCTGGTAGGGCCCCAGCTGGACTCCTGGGCAAGTCAGCGATGCCAGGGCTACCCTCCCTGCCTTCACAAAGTTCCTGACCAGGCCTTACTCTGCCGGCAGCCTAATGAGTACATCAAGACCCTGGCCGACATGAAGGTCACCCTGAAGGAGCTGTGCTGGCTGCTCCGGGATGAGCGTCGGGGTCTGACTGAACTTCAGCAGCAGTTCGCAAAGGCCAAGGCCACCTGGGAGACAGAGCGAGCTGAGCTCAAGGGCCATGCCTCACAGGTAAGCCTCTCTGCTTGTTAGGGACAGTCCCTTCCTTTTTCCCAGCCCAGATCTAGACAATCAGGTCTCAGAGGAAGGTGCTAAGGATGCACAGGGTCCCCTGCACCTCACCGTGTGCTCCAGAGAGATTGACAGGAATGTAGGCTGCACTGTGGACTCACAGAACGCTTCCATGCCAGCCTGCATGTCACATCCTGCATGGCTCCTAATAGACCTGACAAGGGTGTTGAGAGGGTGAAGAAGAGACAGACAGACACAAGGATACACAGAAAGCCGGGATCAGGCGATCTGGACTCTTTGTGAAGCTCTGGAAACTCAGCCTATTTACCATGAAGTTGATTAGAGCGCCAGAGGTAGTCATTAACGCAGATGAACCAGGAGGCGGGGATTATGGTGTACAACAGTATCAGGGGACAAGCTCAGCTAATCCGAGCAGGAGCACTGTGTAGGGAAGCTGTCTCCAGGCTGCGAATGTTGGAGGGGGGCTGCTGTGGCGGACATCTTCATACACTATTAACATCACCCACACACAGAGGAAGGCTTTGCCGTTTCATTTCCCTCTGAGCCTCACCCTGGTGGGACAAACAGCTTTGCCATGTCTCCCTGGGTCCCAGGGTCACCAGGTGTCTGTGACGTGACTGTGCCCATGTCAAGAGTACACATAAGCTCAGGACCAGACTCACTAGGGCGTCCTCTGCCCTCACACCTGTACTTGGTAACAGGCTGCACACTCATTCCTGTTTGGGCTCTGCTGGCTGCCACCCTCATTCGTTTTCTTCTCTCCTCCTAAGGATTCCCAGCCTCTGCTACCTGGCTCTGATGTGTTCCTCATACTCAAATTGGGGTCTACCCTCCAGCCACCCAGCATTCCCAGGGGGCTGGCATCTGCTGTGTGCCTGGGGGCAAGTTGTTTCCCAACTGTGGTCTGACAAATAGGAAGGTAGAAAATGCTGCCCCTGGCCGCCTCCAGCACATCTTGGCTTCCGGGTGCCTTCCTTGCCATCTGTGGCCATGGGAGACAGGCACACTGAAGGTCTCTGCTGACCAGATGGCCAAGCAGGCCCAGAGGAGTTAGGTTTCTCTCCTAGGTATTAAGTAGCAGGCTTGCTCTTGCCCCTAGGCTTCTGACCTCCTTGTTCCCATGGGTGCATTTCCACCCTCGCCTGGTGTGTGGAGACTCCTTGCGTTTCCCTGAGCTTTGTGCTCTTCCTCACCCTGTGGGTGCCCGTCTCCCTTCCAGCTTCACCCTCCAGCATTCCCCTCTGCCCCTCACTGCTCCCCAGGCCCAGCCGTCCCGGGAGCTCTGGTTCTCGGACCAGCCTTGTAGGGATCGGTGTTCTAGATCCATGGGCAGTGAGTGAGTCTTGAGGCTGTATGCTTCTTTCCTGCCTCCCCATGATGAGGCTGAGAAAAATAGGCTGGACCATTCCTGCTCCAGCGTATTATGCGACTGTGTGTACATGTCCCCATGCAGGGCCTCTGGGACAAGGTGAGGCCCAGCTTTCAAGGGGTAGCAGTGAGGAATAAGGAGTGTCTTCCACCCATGGAAGCTGGTGCTGCTGGTAAGAATTGATAAATGTTTGGTTATCAGTAGCCGGGGCTCTGCCTTTTGTAGCAGGATGTGGAAGGAATGCTTCCCTAGCCCTTGGAGCCTCGGTGAGGGACAGGAAGTGGTGCTTTGCTTACAGGGGCTTAGGAAGAGAACACTGGGTTCGGGGTCTGTCTTGTATGTAGAAAGGGGTCCATAGCACAGAGAGTCCTTGAAGACCTCCCTGGTATGGGTTTGGAGCCAGTGTCCCCTGCCACTATCCAGCTAGCTGGCACTTCTTCCCCAGATGGAGCTGAAGGCTGGGAAGGGCACCAGCGAGAGGCCCGGGCCGGACTGGAAGGCAGCACTGCAGAGAGAGCGCGAGGAGCAGCAACACCTCCTGGCAGAGTCCTACAGTGCCGTCATGGAGCTGACGAGGCAGCTGCAGCTGAGCGAGCGCCACTGGAGCCAGGAGAAGCTGCAGCTGGTGGAGCGGCTGCAGGGAGAAAAGCAGCAGGTGGAGCAGCAGGTGAAGGAGCTGCAGAACCGCCTCAGTCAGGTAAGGGGGCTCTGGTGCAATGATAGCGGGTGCCCAGGGCGCAGGGGAAGCCGCGGTGCGGTGCCTGTCATCCCAGCTGCTGCCTGAGCTGCTCACATCTGGGCCTGCCTTCTGTTGACTTTATCCTCTCACCCGCTACATGGAAATAATCAGTCACACCGGCTCCTATGTCTCCTATGAGGATTAAATGAGCTGATATGCACATGCAAATGGACCCCCTGGAAGTGTGGTGCACCAGGGAACGCCTCAGGACTCAGCAGGGTCGCAGCATGGTCCCTGAGTGAAATAGCTACTGCTTAGCTGCCGCCCTGGCTGTTCTGTGAACTGCAGTACAGAGTAATGTAGCAGTAGCACCTGGTAACTCTATTAGCCAGGTCAGCAAGATGCCTGCCAATAGCTACTTGCTTGTATTACTGGTTTCCAAATCCACCTTGTGCAGGCTCAGAGGTACTCTCTATTGAGAAGCCAATGCCCCAGCGGCATATGTTGTGGGTGAGTCATGTGGCCTATAGAATTGAGACTGGGGAGTGGCCCTGCTCTGATTAGCCCTGCCCGCCAGCACACACTCTTTCGTCTTTCTCAGCTGCAGAAGGCTGCCGAGCCCTGGGTCCTGAAGCACTCGGACATGGAGAAGCAAGACAACAGTTGGAAAGAGGTGAGGGCATCCCCGCTACCCACGTCCTGTTGGCCCTGACTGTACCAGAAAATTCCTTGCTTGTGAGGAATGTGACAGAGGGATGCTAACTCTGTCCCAGAAGCCACCCCCTCCCTACACCCTGGGCTCCTGAGCCCCAGAGTCACTACCCCATGACTGCTGCCCAAGGATGTGGACTTGGGAAGGGTTCTCTGCCATAGGCGAAACCCCAGGCCAGTTCAGTTATACCTCAACAGAAAGCAGGCCTTCTCAGTAGCTGTGTGGTCTTGGGTGAGTCACTCTGCATCTCTGGGCCCCAGTTTCTCATTGCCTTGGCCTCGTCCTGAGTGGGTCAATGGGGGTCACATTGGAGGAATTCACACATAAGGTCAGGGGGATTGTTCATAAAACACAGCTGAGGAACAAAGGTTACATACAGGTCACTCCTCGTGACAGCGTGAAGAAATGTCATGCCACTCAGGATATGGAGCTACAAAAGCCAAATGCCTACCTACTCTGGGGAACTGAAGCAGAGAGGATTTTGAGGGGCTCACAGGGTTAGTGATTCATTTCTGGTTACCCATGGGCTCTGAGGGCTGTGTCTCTAGACCCAGATTGGGAAAATCTCACAATCACTGTCATGACCATCAACTGTACAGTGGCTGTCATGGAAAAAGTTCTGTCTCAAATGGTCCCTCTTTCTCTGGTCCCTCTTTGCACTGCAGATACCTGAGCCTGGCTCACATTGCCGTTGTAAGGGGGTGAGAGGAAACGGTCCAGACATGACCAGTGGACCCTTTAGATTGCTAATGACTGCATCTTTACTCTCCAGAGGAGAGAACTCACGTTTGGAATCTCGGGCTCAGTTCCCACGCAGGTCTGATGTCATCACCGAGCACACACTGGTCACCAGAACTGACCTTCTTGTCTCTTCCTTTGACAGGTACGAAGTGAGAAGACCCATGACAAGGAAGGTGTTTCTGAAGCTGAGCTTGGGGGAACCGGCTTAAAGAGGTACTGGTCGCTCATCCCCCAATCCTGTCCTCTACCCCACTGTAGAGTCCCACACCCATAGACTTTTGGCTCTACCCCACTGTAGAGTCCCACACCCTATAGACTTTTGGCTTTGACTCTCTCTTCTCCCCTGCTCCGTGTGTCCACTCCCACCCCCATGAGAGTTAGGAGAGCCACCACATGTCATTCCCTCTCGCCCCCCCTTTGGACACCAGGCACTTGGGAACTGGAGAGCTTGGGGACACGAGATTGCAGCCTGCCGTTTAATATTGATTCTGGGAATGGAAAACTGGGGCCTCAGCTACACTTGCTGACAAAGAAGCCATTTGGCTCCTTTGAGGGATCTCTTTTTCTCCCTGGAATTTAAATCACGGTAGATATCCATTTGGGGGATTATTGGGCAGTGTCTATTGGGCCTACTACTCTGCTATGGCCAAGGGGATACACAAGGATAGTGTTCTCATCATTAAGACCCTCCATGAGCTGGGCAGTGGTGGCGCATGCCTTTAATCCCAGCACTTGGGAGGCAGAGGCAGGCAGATTTCTGCGAGGCCAGTCTGGTCTACAGAGTGAATTCCAGGACAACCAGGGCTACACAGAGAAACCCTGTCTTGAAAAAACAAAAACAAGAAAAGACTCTCCATGAAAGAAGAGAGGGACAGTAAATACAGAACATTCTAGAGTTGGGGGGTGGGTCCACTAGAGTCAGAAGGCCAGGTGTAGATCTAGCTCTGCAATTCCTAGCAGAGGGGCCTTGGGTGCCTCCCTCTCCCTAGTGGGTGAATTGGAGATACCCACAGAGCCGTGCAGTGACTAGTCATATGTGGTAGAGGATTCCAGTAGCAAACGCAACCTGGATGTGAAATAGGGAATGAAGGCAGCCATCGGGTGAAAGGAATTTCAAATGACGGATGGAGGTGGGAAGATGAGGGAGGCGGCTGGGACCCTACCAAGATAGTCACGGGGTAGCTGGAGCTCAGGATTGTTGAGGAACCCCTCAGAGCTCCCCCAGCGAAGGTGTGAGGAAGCCAGGTACTTAACTCCAGGCTCCACCATTGTGTGCTAAGGGCCGTGTTCAGAGGGATTGAAAGAGCTGTTTCTGGCTTCCTCTGCCTAGAGGTCAACCGTGGTCCAAGCGTTTGTGCTCCTTAAGCGTTTGAGGAGGCAGCAGTCAGATGTCTACAAGAGATAGGCAAGACAAGCTTGGTCCCCAACGTGCATGTCCAGGTAAGTAGATTAGCGTGCCTGACCCGTTATTTCCCACTAACCCCATTTTCTCCCTTTACTTTGCCCAGGACCAAATCAGTCTCCTCCATGTCTGAGTTTGAAAGTTTGCTCGACTGTTCCCCGTACCTTGCTGGAGGGGATGCCCGGAACAAGAAGCTGCCCAATGGCCCTGCTTTTGCCTTTGTGAGTACTGAGCCGGTGGAGCCCGAGAAAGACGTCAAGGAGAAGGCTGGGCTTTCCACCCGGGACTGTAGCCACATTGGTAGCTTGGCCTGTCAGGAGCCTGCAGGGAGACAGATGCAGCGTAGCTACACTGCTCCAGACAAGACGGGAATCCGAGTCTACTACAGTCCCCCAGTGGCCCGGCGCCTGGGTGTCCCCGTGGTCCATGACAAGGAGGGCAAGATCCTCATCGAGCCAGGCTTCCTCTTCACCACTGCCAAGCCCAAGGAGTCAGCCGAGGCTGACAGGCTGGCCGAGAGCTCCTACAGCCGGTGGCTTTGCAATTTCTCCCGGCAGCGGCTGGACGGAGGATCCGGGGCCAGCACCTCGGGTTCTGGACCTGCTTTCCCCGCGGCCTTGCATGACTTTGAGATGTCGGGCAACATGAGTGACGACATGAAGGAGATCACCAACTGCGTGCGGCAGGCCATGCGCTCCAGCTCCCTGGAGAGGAAGGTAAAGAACACATCCAGCCAGACAGTGGGTGTGGCCACCGTGGGCACCCAGACCATTCGGACAGTCAGTGTGGGTCTTCAGACCGACCCACCCCGTAGCAGCCTCCACAGCAAGAGCTGGTCACCCCGCAGCTCCTCGCTTGTGTCTGTGCGCAGCAAGCAGATCTCTTCCTCCCTGGACAAGGTCCATTCTCGCATTGAGCGGCCGTGTTGCTCACCCAAGTATGGCTCACCCAAGCTCCAGAGGCGATCAGTGTCCAAGCTGGACAGCACCAAGGACCGCAGCCTGTGGAACCTGCACCAGGGCAAGCAGAATGGCTCTGCTTGGGCTCGCTCCACCACCACGCGAGATAGCCCAGTACTGAGGAACATCAATGATGGGCTGTCTAGCCTCTTTAGTGTGGTGGAGCACTCAGGGAGCACCGAATCTGTGTGGAAACTGGGCATGTCTGAGACCCGAACCAAGCCTGAGCCTCCCAAATATGGCATTGTTCAGGAGTTCTTCCGGAACGTGTGTGGCCGGGCACCGAGCCCCACTACTGCGGCAGGCGAGGAGAGCTCCAAGAAACCAGAGCCCCTTTCGCCAGCCAGCTACCATCAACCTGAGGGTGTAGCCAGGATCCTGAACAAGAAGGTGGCCAAGGCAGGTGGTAGCGAAGAGGTCAGACCCACCATGCTGTCCCAGGTGGGGAAGGACGGTGTCCTTCGGGATGGAGATGGATCCTTGATCCTTCCCAGTGAGGTATGGGTGGACTTTACCCTTCTCTCAGAATGGGGGATTAGCCTAGAAAGTTGAAATTCTTCTGTTTTGTGCTGTTCTGTGTTTTGCTTCTTTTCTGTAAAGTCTCATGTAGCGCAGGCTGGCCTTGAACTTTCTGTGTGGCTGAGGATGGTCTTTAATTCCTGATTCCCTTGCCTCTGCTGGGATGGCAGGTTGTTCACGACACCTAGTTTTCACAGTGCTGGCGATTGCATCCAGGGCTCCAGCACTTTGTGCCTGATGGGTAAGCAAGCACTCTACCATCTTAGGTACATCCAAGACCTTCTTGGCTCTGAAACTCAGAGGAGGTATTTGTGTGTCTTAAAAGTTTTGTTTTTCCTCCAAGAAAGGGTTTCTCTGTGTAGCCCTGGTCTCTGCAGAATGACAGAGTCTTATGGAACCCAAGAGTGGGCCGACCATTTATGCAGTTTTTTTTCTCTGTGTGTGTGTGTGTTTATCTGTTTGTCCTGGATCCTCTGGAAGAGCAGCCAGTGCTCTTAACTACTGAGCTATCTCTCCAGTCTCATGGTTTTTTGGTTTGTTTGTTTGTTTGTCTTTTCCTTATGTGTGCGAGTCTGCATGAGTCTTTGTGCATCATGTGTATGCAGATACCTGCAGAGGCCAGAGGATATCAGGTCCCCTGAAACTGGAGTTACAGGCAGCTAGCTATGTGCAGCCTAATGTGGGTGCTAGGAACCAACCCCTGGTACTCTACATGAACAGCAAGTACTCTTAACTGCCGGGCCATCTCCAGCCACACTCTCTCTTGAATTTGCCTTAAGAATCAGGCAGATCTGAGCCGGGCGTGGTGGCGCACGCCTTTAATCCCAGCACTCGGGAGGCAGAGGCAGGTGGATCTCTGAGTTCGAGGCCAGCCTGGTCTACAAAGTGAGTTCCAGGACAGCCAGGGCCAAAAAAAAAAAAAAAAAAAAAGAGTCAGGCAGATCTTAGTTCAAGCACCTAAGAGACATTGACTCAAATCCCTTTGTCTCAATTTTGTATTTTTAGGAGAAAGAAACTGATTGGTTCAGGCTGGAAGAAATGTACACCTAGTTCTAGTTAGCTGCAGGTCCCACTGTGGACTCAGGGAGGGCTCTGGGAGAAAGCGCAGAGCTGTAAGGAGGGAGAAGTCTGTGTGTAGGATGGGATGGTGACTGCTGATCAGGCCACTTCTGTACTGTGTGTTAGGTGCTTTCCAGCTTTCCAGCTTTCCCTATGATAAAGGATGCTGTACTGAATGTCTGTCTTCATACAAAACTTTTTTTTTGCGGGGGTAGGGGTTAGTTTTTCGAGACAAGATTTCTCTGTATAGCCCTGGCTAACCTGGAACTCACTTTGTAGACCAGGCTGGCCTCAAACTCAAAAATCCGCCTGCCTCTGCCTCCCGAGTGCTGGGATTAAAGGCGTGCGCCACCACGCCCGGCCTTAACCCCAGTATTTTTGAGGCAGAGGCAGTGTGAGACCTGCCTGTTTTACATGGCAAGTTTCATACCAGCCAAGGCTACATAGTGAGACTGTTTCAAAAAATAAAACAATAACAAACAACAACAAATGCTATCATGTCCATAAAACCATCACAGTAAGAAAACAGCTTGACACTGGGGCATGGCCCAGCAGTTAAAAGCATTTACTGCTCCTGCAGAGGAGCTGAGGTCAGTTCTTAGCACTCACAACTGCCTGTAACTCAGTTCCAAGGGATCCAATGCCCTCTTCTGGCCTCTGGGCACTGCACATATGTGGAGCTTTTATGCACTAGAGTCAAGCCACTCAGACAAAAACCACTCAAATATATATATATATATATATATATATATATATATATATATATAAAATGACATATTTAAATATGTCATTTTTGTTTTGTTTTGTTTTTGAGACAGGGTTTCTCTGTGTAGCACTGGCTGTCCTGGAATTTACTCTGTAGACCAGGCTGGCCTTGAACTCAGAAACCCATCTGCCTCTGCCTCCCAAGTGCTAGGATTAAAGTCGTGTGCCAAAATATGTCCTTTTTTTTAAAAAAAAAAGGGGGGGGGAGGGTATAGGGAACTTTCTGGATAACACTTGAAATGTAAATGAAGAAAATATCTAATAAAAGTTGAAAAAAAAAAAAAAGAAGGGAAGTAACAGCAGTTCAGGACTAGAGTGTGGTTTGATGGTAAAACCACGTGCCTAGCACAGGGAAGCCCCAAGTTCAATCCCAACACTTAAAAAGAGATAGAAAGGGGCTGGTGAGATGGCTCAGCAGTTAAGAGCACCAAGTGCTCTTCTGAAGGTCCTGAGTTCAAATCCCAGCAACCACATGGTGGCTCACAACCATCCCTAACAAAATCTGATGCTCTCTTCTGGAGTGTCTGAAGACAGCTACAGTGTACTTACATATAATAAACAAACAAACAAATAAATAAATAAATAAAGAGAAAGGCGAAAGGACTGTGTTACTGAGACATGTTGGGTGCTTAATGGGCACCATGTCACATCATTTACATGCCCTGTTTGATTGGACCCTCACAACCCTGAGAAACACAACACATCTTTCACTGTTGAGAAGAGGAGGGAAAGATTCGTAGAGTGTCACTTGCCTAGCAAGTGGCAGGGCTGAGAGAGTATTCAGGTTCTACAGCAGTGTTTTTCACCATCTCTTTGTTCTGATAATAATTAAAAAATGAATGAGCCAGGTTTGGTGGCATATACCATTAATCCCAGCAGGTGGGAGGCAGAGGCAGGTGGATCTTTGAAGGCAGGTGGATCTTTGAGGTAAGTCTGGTCTACAGGCAAGGATTACACAGAGAAACCTTGTTTCAAAACAAACAAACCAACCCCCCCCACACACACACACAAATATTAAAGAAAAGAATGAATCTACTTAAATACACATCAAAAGTGACTCTGGAAATCCTTAGTACCCCGGATGTGATAGCACACGCCCTTAATCCCAGTACTTGAATAGCTGAGACTGAGGCACCCTGGGTTGAGGCCAGCCTGGGCTACCTCGTGAATTCAAGGCCAGTTGGAGCTACACAGTGTGACCCTGACACAAAGAAGCAAACAGAGTAAATTGGAGCTGAGGATGTAGCTCAGTGGTAGAGCATCTGCCTGGCTTGCTCAAGCCCTGGGGGTGGGGCGGAGCAGGGGAGGGAGAAAGTGAATTGGAAAATATGTATTTCCATTCTGTAAAGCCATTAAGTGGTGACGCACGCCTTTAATCCCAGCACTCGGGAGGCAGAGGCAGGCGTATTTCTGAGCTCGAGGCCAGCCTGGTCTATAGAGTGAGTTCCAGGACAGCCAGGGCTACACAGAGAAACCCTGTCTGGAATTTAAAACAAAAAACAAAAAAAACACTGAGACCCAGGAGCTGGGGAGATGGCTAGGCAGTTAAGAGCACTGGCTGCTTTTCCAGAGGACCTGGGTTCAATTCTCAGCACCCACATGATGGCTCACAACTGTCTATAGCTCTAGTTCCAGGGCATCTGACACCTTCCAGACTCTACAGGCACTCCATACTTGCGGTGCAGGCAAACTCCCCAAACACAATAAAACAGCAAGGACAAAAAGAAAACCAACAGAGACTTAGATATTCACAGACAAGGATTTTGTGTTTTGCAAGTGCAAAATAAGCTTTGGGGATGAAGCCGTGCTGGTTATGTATGCGTAGAGTGTTAAGAATCTCAACCTCGTGGGCTGGTGAGATGGCTCAGCGGGTAAGAGCACCCGACTGCTCTTCCGAAGGTGATAAGTTCAAATCCCAGCATCCACATGGTGGCTCACAACCATCCATAACTAGATCTGGCGCCCTCTTCTGGAGTGTCTGAAGACAGCGACAGTGTACTTACATATAATAAATAAAATAAATCTTTAAAAAAAAAAAAAAAAAAAAAAAGAATCTCAACCTCGGACAGCATCTGCCTTCTCTGTGCCTTGCAGACTTTATTAGAATGGGAATCCATTGTTGTCCTAATAGGAGTAGTGTGGTCTAGAGCAGAGTGTCAGCCCCTGCTTCAGTGTGAGACATGGCTGAGTCCTGGCTCCTAGGTGGCTGTAGCCAGGGCTTCAGGCTGCTCCTGATCTCTTCTCTCTCTCTCCCCAGGATGCCGTGTGTGACTGTACTGCCCAGTCACTTGCTTCCTGCTTCATCCGGCCATCCCGCAACACCATCCGGCACTCTCCTTCCAAGTGCAGGCTGCACCCTTCAGAGTCAGGCTGGGGCGGGGAGGAGAGGGCAGCTCCCCAGTGAGTCCCTGAGCAACCAAGCACCCACCTCAAGCAGCCCAGACCCTGGAGATGAGGCAAGGGCTCATGTCCTCGGCCTCAGTCCATCCAGGAGGAACAGCAGCTGTGCCACTGCCACAGAAGAGCTTTCACATTAAGGTAAAGCAAGGTGACTCGCTGACTGCTGGACCGTGACCTCTGGTTTCCAGGGAGAAGACAGTGAGCAAGGAGAAAGACCAAACCTGGGTGACCAGGACTGGGCCTCAAAAGCACCTGAAGAGCTCAGCACGTCAGCTCTGGATCCCAAAGGGGGCCTGGTACCACCCACACCGCTTCTTAGAAGGATCTAGAAAAGGAGGCATTTCTGGCCAGGCTCCAGGACCAGGGCTGACAGAGATGCTCCCTTCTGACCATGTGTGGAAGAGAAGCCACCCAGAGGATTCCACTTTGCTCAGGGCCCGGCTTGAGGCTCTCAGAAGAGCTGGGCCTGGGTGTGACCGTCACATCTTGCTTCTTCCTCTTAGCCCTGTTGCTCTGGTTGCTAGGTCTGCCTGGAGCAGGGAAGGGGGACATGATAGAGCAGATTTCAGGGCCAAGTACACTTGGAATCCTGGAGCTCTGGAGCCCCCTGCCTGTACCGACATGTAGCAAGAACTGGGAGGCAGGCACGAGTATGGAGGGTTCAGAGTAGGAGGCCAGAAGAGCCAACTCCCTTGTCATGTGGACATGAGGGCCCAACTTTCGTAGTACACGAGAACAAAAAAAAAGTATCTATCTCAGCACCTGACAAAGAGGTACATTCCTCAATGCCATGCCTTGATCCGTAGGGCCTCTGGTAGCAGGGTTTGGTGCCACAGACCTGCAAGCAGCAGAAACGCTCCCTGGGAGAGACTATTGGTTAGGTCAGACCAGAGGGAGAGCCAAGAGGCCAAGACATAGCCCAAGACAAGGGACTACATTGTTTATTTGCCTAGATTGTTTATTTGAATTTTTCATACTATAAATATTTAAGGTGATTTACTTTATTTTAATAATTTAACTTACCCCCTCCCCCCCAGAGCCCCTAAGGTAATTTATTAGAGGTATCCTTGCCACTGGGACAGTGTGGGACTTACGACAGCATGGAGTCCCCCGTGTGGCTTAGGCAGCTCAGTAGCAGGCTCAGGTCTCCTGGTCTTGTCAGAAGGGCCCTCAGAGGAGCTGGGGCTCTGCACCTTGTTCCTCCAGTACCACTGGCCATTTAGTCTCAGAGCACTACATTTCCCTCGTCGCCCAGTATGTGGCCCGGCCTCTACAGGCCAGACTGTAAGTGCTTCAGACAAACTACAGGCCAGAATGATGTCATCACTCCCCAGACACCTACCACCGTCCTTCCCCTCCCTCCCTCCCTCCCTTCCCGCCAGCACCTCTTCTCATGAGAGTCAAACACAGATGACTGCCGCTCTGTTCCTTCCACGTTCCCTAAGTAAGAACTCGCAGGAAAACAGGATGGACTTGTAGAATGTTGTCGATTGCAGCTTTGCACACGGATCTGAGAGTGTCTACCAGCCTGCCAGCCTGTTCACCAGCGCTTCTCTTAGCCTTATAGCCACTCGTGGCTCCTCATGCCCAAACTCTACTGCCTGTCCTTCCTACACCCCTAGGAGTCGTCTGAACCACACCAGTATAACTCAACTGCAGTATGGGGGAGGGCTCACATGCCTCCCCTTGGTGCCACGGAACCAATTACAGTTGTACACATGTGATGTGCCGCCCTCTTGTTCCTGGCTGGGGACCCGGACTCATCCAGGGATGGATTGGCTTTTGTGCAGAGGTCCCCTCGGAAAGGCAGAGAGCCAGCTGCATAGCTGGTTTGCTCCAGGACTAGGGAGATGCCTCTACACTCCCACCTACCTGTACCCAGGCTATCTTTTTAGAAACACCTGGGCCAGTTACCCAAAGCCCCTCGACCCCATTCCCTATGGGCAGTATATCAGGGTCAGTGCTTTCTAGCAGCTGTTGACTTGTGTCCAGTAATTTGCGTGGGCATAGTCAGCAGGCCAGTGGACCATGGACCAGGTCCTTCCAGGATGCAACTGCTCTCCTCTAAGAGGTCAGAGGCCCCTCTAAGGTTATTTCTAGCTGAGGGGATCACACCAGGCCACAAGCCACCAGAGGCCTTCTGCCACCTCCCAGAGCTACTGAGAGCTTGGGAGGCTTGGAGAAAAGTCCCTCTAGTCCTGAACTTCAGGGCTTAGGGGCTGTTCAGCCTTACCATCGTCTCTGTATGGGTTGTGCATTTCCACTGTCTCAGCACCTGGCTCCTGTGGCCCCCAACAGGTGTTGCAAGCTCCAGGTCTTGTTTTTCAGTCCCTGTTTCTAATTCTTGCTTGCCACTGTGCAAGGCCACTTGTCACTGTCCCTATGGAAGCCTCTGGACATAGGGCTCAGTGGGGTTGAAAATGTTCCATGTAAATATTGGTTTGGTTTGATCTTTAGCATTTTACTTGGTAACTGGTTCTGTTTTCTTTGGGGGTGGGGTGGAAGGGTTGGTTTGTAAATCTCTCTACTCTTTTGAAATGTAAGTTCTAAGTTTGTTTGTTTCTTCAAATGCCTTTTATGTCTTGGTAACATTCCCAAAGCAGAAAACTGCCTGGCTTACATGGGGGCACGCCCCTTGAGGCCGGAGGGAGGTCGTGGGAAGGAGCTCTGCCCCTCCTATCTATGCTCTTTCAGGTCACCTCTGCTTTTCTCCTCCTCTTCCTCCTCCTCTTCTCCCTCCTCCTCTTCTTCCTCCTCCAGCTTCTACCCTACTCCCAGAGCCTATGTCCCAAGGAATCTTGGGGTCCCATCCTCTAAAAGATTGCCTGGCTTGTGCTCACAGGGTTGACACAGATTGGCTGGGGGCACGAGGGAGAGCTGAGTTACTTGGTTGAAACTAAGCTATGTCTCACCTCTTCCCAGGGCTAAACAAAATGAGACCGTCTCGGAGGCAGTGGTGACTGGTTTTGAAATGAGGCTCAGAGCCCTTTAGGGCCCCCTGACTGAACATGGCATCATCAGCATCTGTCGCCCTTTATTTACCCTGTAGCCTTCCTCCCACCAAGGCTGGCCTCTAGAGATCTTGTTCTCTAGGTGCTCAGATCAGGCTCTGTCTCTTGGCCTCTCCAGGGATATTCATCTACCAGCTGGCCTCCAGGTGACAAAACTGAGTACTCAAACGACTTGACCTTCTAGGCACCACCATGCCGCGCTCGCGCTTTACCTTTGATGGATACATCTGTCACTCAGCTTTGTCCCTTACCTGGACAGTACCCAGACTCTTCTTTCCCTTATCCAGCATGGATCTAGTTCCACTGTCTCCCTCTCCCTCCTTCCACCATCCTCCCTAGAGCACTATACTGTTTAGGGGTCACATCACCATCTCCCCATCTCTCCTTAGTCTCTCAAGGGCAACTCTTGAGGGGCAGTTTTGACAGGATAGGGTTTAGTGCTCTCATTCTATAAAGGAGAAAACAGAGTTATTGCCCTAGAGCCCTGAACCAGGAAGTCATCAACTGTCTAGCTGGATTCTTCCCTGCTTTCTGTAGAAACTCACTGGGACGCTGGCTAGATTCAAAGCATCCCAAACTCGCCACTGCCAAACCCAGAGACAGACTTTCAATTCTGGACCAGAGGGTAATAGTTCCAGGGACTCTGCACCTGAACCTCTGAGAGCAAGTTCATCATGAAGATTTCTAGGCCTTACCACAGCCTCTGGACAGAGGTCCTATGGGCTTAGCTCCCTGGAGATCTATATGCACCAGTGACCAGTGTTTACATTCACAATACCAGCCATTCCTAACTTTAACATCCTGAGTCAGTGTTCACAGTGCCCTGAGCCATGAGCCCTGATTTGGGGGTCAGGGTGTCTCAGCCAAACCCTGCTTTGGGTAAATTACTCCAAGGGTTTTCAAAGGGCATCAAAACTAGTCTTCCACCTTAGTCATATGTTTCATAAAACAACAAAGCCAGAAAGGCTGGTGGCACAGGCCTTTAATCCTGGCTACTCAGGAGGCAAAGCATGTTTGGGCTATGGAGTGAGTTCAAGGTCAGCCTGGGCAATTTTCTAAGGTCTTAGCTCAAAGATTTTAGGAAGTGATTGGTAGCTCAGTGGTCGATGCTTGCTTCACATGTGTGAGGCCCTGGGTTCTCTCCCTACTGTTGGGAAACAAACAGAACTGGGAAATCAGAGGAAAGGAACTAAGGGTACGTCTTAATGACATACTTTAAAGTATACTCCCTTTCTTCCCCTGCTATTTGTCTGTTTTTGTTTTTAGGTACTATCTTGCTATGTATCCCTGGCTGATCTGGAAATTGCCATGCAGACCTTAAATTTGTGGTAATTTTCCTGCCTCTGCCTCTCAAGTTCTGGAATTGCAGGCATGTGCTACCATACCCAGCCTTAAATTTCGTTCTCCAGTTTCCTAGAGGCCATGGTGAGAAGTGAAACACTTTTTTCAGCCAATCTTGATTACTCCTAGAGACAAACTGATGTGGAACCCGAGATCTCTTTACAGACCCTGGAGCTGACTGGTGTAATACTAGGTTAGCTTAAGATAAGACATGTTTTCTGGAAAACTAATTACAAAATATTTAACTGCCACCAGTTTGAATGACCTTGGCCAAATCACATGGCTCTTCTATGCCTCAGTTTCTCCAGCTATAAAATGGTGGCTGTGGAGAAGACCACATACATCATGCCTGTTCATCTAAAAAAAAAAAAAAAAAAAAAAAAAGCTGATATTCTATATAAATCCGAATGAATCTGACCACGATCTTTATAGCCATTGAGCCCCTCAGTTGCCCTGGCTCCCGTGGTAGCATGCACCTCCTTCCCTCATTGGCCTTAAATAGAAGGGGACCAGAGGAGAATCTCACCAACCTGCTCACGTTTTAAAATGCTACTATAGCCAGGCAGTGGTGGTGGCACATACCTTTAATCCCAGCACTTGGGAGGCAGAGGCAGGCGGATTTCTGAGTTTGAGGCCAGTCTAGTCTACAAAGTGAGTTCCAGGATAGCCAGGGTTGCACAGAGAAACCCTGTCTCGAAAAACCAAAAAGAAAAAAGAAAGGAAAAAATGCTACTGTAGTCCTGTGTGCATATGTGCATGCGTTTGCACATGTGCAGGATGAGGGGATGAGACTCAGAGCCTAGTGCATGCGAGGCAAGCATCTTACCACTGAGTTACATCTCCAGCACCTACGAGGCTTTTTATAAAGTATTTTCTTTGAGACAGGGTCTCTTGTATCATTAGCTGGCCTCCAAGTCACTGTGTAACCACGGATGAGCTTGAATCTCTTACTACCTTTCTGCCTCTAACACCATTGGCATATGCCATCGCCACTGGTCTTAGGTGTCCTTGAAGTACATTCTCAATGCTGTGTTAACCACCTCTATCTCCAGAACTTCTTATTGGTCCCAAACTGAAATACCACACCCCCATAATAATTACTAACCCCTACACTGTAACTCCCATCCTGCCCCAGGCCGGATGACCTCTGGTCTGCTACACAGTAACTCTCATCCTGCCCCAGGCCGGATGTCCTCTGGTCTGGTCCCTTCATCACTGGCCTGTTTTAGGTACTCATGGAGATAGAACCCCGGTATTTATCATTTTGTCTCACCCCTTTATGATATACATGTGGAGAAGGATGTGGCTTGCCCAAGGCCTCTGGGCAAGGCAAAGGCGTAGCTACCAGCACATCCCAGAGCTCCTGACTTTCCAAAGATTCTATCCAGAGTGAATGAAGCTTGCTCGGGGGTGTGGCTGAATCCCTATCTTGGTTGGGGTTCACTTCCCACCTCATACACCTTCCCTATACCTTCCCTCCTCCTTTGTCATTATCTATAGTCTCCTTCTTGTCATTATGTCCTACCTGTTTCTGCCACCAGATGGAGTGGCCCTAGCCTAGGGCCAGGCTTTCTTCTCTGGGGCCCTGAGCTCTCTATAGCCCTCAGCCTCCTCTGTCCTCTGGTGTGCGGTTCCCTCCTTGAGATTTGTGTGTGATCTCAGCTGTCTCCTCCCTGTCCCAACAAACTCACCTGCCCACCCCATCTCGGAAGTGCCATGTGCAGTCTGTCTCCTGATTCCAAGGTCTGCTCTCAGATCTGGAATTCTCCTGTCCTGTGTTTATTTTGTATTTTCTCTCACTAGAGGCATCTGCTTCTTCCATGCATCATGCTACTCCATCTCTTCCAGTCCTCCTCATCAGCTTCATCCCACTCTCTGCCTCCTGTCGTCCCTGTCCACAGATCCATGAAAGGGGACCAAGGACGTGATCCTGGGCCACAGTCCCTGCTCCACCTGACCACTTTCCTTCCTCCCCCTCCCAGGACCCTCCTCTCCTCTCTGCCTATTCCATTGACATGGCCTCCCTCGGACATGGCCTCCCTCGGCTTCCTGCCCTTCCCTAGCTCCCTGGACCCTAAAGGAAGAGGCTTTGGTTTCCTCCGAGTATCCTGGAAGGACTGGGGCAGTTGAGTCCTTATTGTGCCATATGCAAAGCCACCTGTGCCACTTCTATGACGAGAGACCTCAGCTGGCAGTCTGGAGACCTATCCCAAGTTTGAGCCTCCCAGTTTTATGGTCCTCTTAGGAGCTTTATGATGTCCTATGGGCCTCAGATACCCTTTTTGTTTTGTGCTCTATAGCTTCCCCTGGATCCACTGGGCCCTGGCAACCCTTGTTCTTGGCTCAACTATTGATCTCTGTGCCTTAGTTTACTTCTCCACACAGGGGGGGCTCACCCACCACATCATTCCTAACATCTATCTAGACCTTTTGGTGCCTCTTCAGCTGGGCCTTGCCAATGTGGCCCTTGCAGCTGGGGCACCAATGGCAACTATGTCCCCATAGTAGAAGCATCACCAGGGAAATTGGCGGGAGTGCAAATTGTTGGCCCCACTGCAGCAGACCCAGACGTTTAGGGTACGAAAGAGCCTCCAGTCATTCTGACGTGGACAGGTTTGCCAACAGCAACACAGTTGTGGGCTCAGGTGAGCTTTCAGTGCAACTAGGGCAGGAACCCGGGCTGGCCCGAGCCAGGAACAATAGAGGACAACCAGTCATCGGGACTCCTAGATTCAGGGCCTCTGTCCCCACACAGAACAACACTGTGGCATTTCCTCTTTCTGGAAGCTAGAGTGGGAGCAATGGTCTTGCAGGTTTCCTGTTATCTCTCTGGCTCCATTTCAGCCCAGCTCACCATCCCCCAATAATTGGTGGTCACCGCAGGCAAGGAGGAGAGTCCCTGGAGGCAGGAGGCCAGAGGGTCCAGAGGGCCTCTGCAAAGGGAAAGAAACCCAAGGCTGCAAGAACAGAATCCTGTGCCTGCTCACCGCACCCTCCAATGCTGCCCCTCCTAGTCCTCCCGATTCCAGGGAGGCCATGAAGACAGTGCCAAAAATCAGTTCCAACCCCCAGCGCCTAGGGTAGAGCTAGAGACTGCCTCTCCTCTCCATCCTGGCTCCCCTCCTCAACCTGGCCAATACTGTGAAGCCCCTTCCTGCTCAGCCTGGTTTCCTGGAGAGGGTCCTGCAGTCGTGGGCCCTGCTGGACCCCTCAGAAGGGAAAGGACCAAGGGCATCCTTGGGCCAACTGTCCACCTGTCCCTTTCACTGTTCTGTCCTTCTCCTCTCCCTTCTGTCACACGCCCCACCCCACACCTTTCTTTCTTTAAAGGCTCCTTCCCAGGACATATTGGGTGGTAGGACAGCATCTAGTCCACCAGCTATCCTTGCCCTGTGTCTTATTTTAGACATGAGAACTGTACATTGTAAACTTACAAAGTGTTTTTAATGGTTGTAGATTGGAAATAAAGTATGTCATATAAACAGTTGCCTGCTCTCTGATTTTCCCAGCCCATTTGAAAGCTGACACCATTCCACCTGGAGTTTCTTAGGAGGAGGGGAAAACTGGAGACAGCTGGCTAGTTTGGAATCACCTAGATGGGGCCATCACAGTGGGGTTGGGGGGTGGGGTTTCTGATGGCTCATGGCTGGTAACTCAGTGTCTCTCAGGAAGTGTGTTGTCACTGCTGAGGAACAAATGCATCACATTCAAAAAGGAGAAAAATAGAACCAGGTTTTTACATAACACACTTGCAATAATCTACTATGGGGAAAAAGATACTTTTAGGCATTTGGAGTTAACACCCCAAATGTATCCGATCCTACCAGGGTTGTGGACTGAGGATTTGGGAGCAGTTCTACTTGAGTGTTTCTGAAGGCATGCAGTTAGAAACCAATTAGGCTGTGAGTGTATGCACCTTTGTGTGTCTGGGGATGGAGCCCAGGGTCTGTGTCATGTATGCTGCAAGGCAAGCTGTTTAGCAGAGAGCTTTAGGCCCAGACGGCCTAAGTTATTTGTGTTTCTAACCAGAGCTTGAAAATTCTTTTACAAAATAGCTAATTCACAAACCTGCAAGTCACTGTTGGCTATCAAGTAAGAAACTCATTCCTCCAGGTGGTGGTGGTGCACACCTTTAATCCCAGCACTTGGGAGGCAGAGGCAGGCGGATTTCTGAGTTAGAGGCCTGCCTGGTCTACAGAGTGAGTTCCAGGATAGCCAGGGCTACACAGAGAAACCTTGTCTCGAAAAAAAAAAAAAAAAAAGAAAACAAACAAACTCAGTTCCTCAGTGGGTGGAGACACTTGTGTGCTACAGGTAAACCCTGTCTCGAAAACAAACAAAAAACCCAAAAAACAAAACAAAACAAAACAAAGAAATGAAACTTTGATGTGGAACAGGGAAAGAATTTGTATGCATCTTATTAACAGAAGGGAGCCACAGAAGACTTCTGAGCAAGGATGTTTACTGGACTGTATTCCATGAGGCAATGATCTCAGCGTGTTTCAACGTGGCCAGCTCTGGAATACTAAGTTCTGTTTGAGGGACATCAACACATGAAGTGCTCCAGAAAGTGATATTTAAGGAATCAAGAACATATCTCTTTCAGATAGCTGTTGAAACTATTCTTTTTTTTTTTTTTTTGGTTTTTCGAGACAGGGTTTCTCTGTTTAGCCCTGGCTGTCCTGGAACTCACTTTGTAGACCAGGCTGGCCTCGAACTCAGAAATCTGCCTGCCTCTGCCTCCCCAGAAACTATTCGACCAGAATGGCAGAGTAGAAACTTCTGGAATACACAGTTCTACCTTTTACCAGAAAACTTGCAAGGGACCACAATTGCATCAGAATGGCCCAAATTATCAAGATTATGCTTCAGCTGGCCTCAAAGACACAGAGATCCTCCTGCCTCTGTCTTCCCAGTACTGGGATTAAAGGCATGTGCCACCACAACTGGCTCTTTGGAATCATTCGTACTACTCTCAGTTCACAAGGTTCAGATCTGAAAGGAATCACTTCATTGATGCATGGGGGGCATTCTGATGCCTCTATACCTTGTCCTGAAGAAGGTCCTCCCAGGCACGGGACAGTGGAGCAGGCATGAGTTGGGCTCTCGGAAGCACTGAACATCTGGCGTCAACATAGAAGGGTAGGAGAAAGGAAAGGCTTTCCAGGCAAAAAGCATGCTCGGACTAAGGAACAGAGGCAAGAATTGGCATGGGGTTGTGGCAGTAGGGTTGGCATGTGTTAACGCTGGCAGGGGGTGTGCTTGAAATTTGCTAGGTATTTAAGGGACCATGGAAGGGGCCCATGGAGCAGGAGTAGGTAGGCAGGGAACAAAGTGAGCTCAGAGCTCCAGTTTTCCCTGGGAAAGTCACTGTCCACACTTACGGAGTCAAAGAGATAGAGGGAAAGCCATGGCCCGGAACAGCACCACACTCATAGGTAGGATGTACGGCGGGAAAAATGAGCAAACTGGTGCTTTGGAGAGGGCAATCCCCAGGTCTGGACGTAGCTGCAGATGTAGATGATCCGTATCTGGGTGAAAACCTTAGGACAAGGTGGGCTTGGGCTATAACGTTATATCCCGGAGTACGTAAGCACCGGCTGCGCGTGCGAGCGCGGAAGGAGCGGGCTGCGCATGCGTAGCTGTTCGGCGGGAGTTTCGTTAGTAGCGGAGGTGGCGGGCAACCTCGAACCGGACTGACGCGGGAGAGAGGACCCTCTGCGGCGACGCGGAGTCTGCAGAGGTGACCTTGGGCTTACTGTTTCAGGAACGCGGAGAGGGGAGCTGGGTTAGACCGGCGTCACGCTGGGGTTCGGAACCCGGATATGGTTCTCTCCTGACCCGCCTCTGCCCGGCCCACCCGCCGCTCCCAGCCGCAGGGCCCCGGGGGCTCGGAGACTTTCTCCGGAAAGGACGCCTGACGGAAGGCCACTCCTTGCTCCCGGGCACTGCTGGCGTCCTTGACTCCAGATAGTGGCCTCGGACAGGTCGGAGGGCTGGGGTGGCAGCCGGGGTTGCATTGCTGTGCCCCGGGCTGGCTGCCTACAGAACCTGGGTCTCCCGATAGAGTATCTTACTCAGTTGTGGGACGTGTTGTTGAGTGGGATAATGATGTCAGAAGGCGTCACGTGTAGAGCCTCAGAAGCGCTTCAATGTCTGTTATCCAAGCTTGAGTCTGTGTGATCAGCCATGAGGATTGTGGTGATTTAGATCCTTAGAATCTTTGTCCTTTCAGTATGGTCCCTCATTCGCTTTTACCAAGCGTCCTCCACATTCAGCGGTCTTTTGGGAGGGAGACTCGACCTTGCCTCTCTGTCTGTTTTCTGTGACAGGTGCTGGGAATGGGGATGTGGTGCGATCTCCAACTAGTTCTATAGAGGAAAGATGTGTGGCCTCCAGATCCGCCAAAGAGAAGTGACTGCGTATTTAAGCAGTGTTAGGGAGGATGAATCTGTTTTATGGGTAGAAGGACAGATGTGGGCAGAGATTAAAAAGTAGGATTTCCAGGCATGGCAGAATCTGGAGGGAGTAAGAGGTGATGTGGGGTTTGTTTGTTTGTTTTCTCGTTTGGAAAACAAAGATCCTAATACCTTCCATGGAACTGGGGGCTAGTGCCTCACAAAGTGATCAGGAGCTAAGATAGGTTCGAGTCCTTGAAGACAAGCAGTCAGTGATGATGATCTTGCTGCTGAGAATCTTGGAGGAGGCCACTGAGGGTACATGAAGCATGAGACCTATTATGGGATAGTGAGGCCCCTGTGAGACTGGAGCTTGAAGGGATCTCCTCATCTTCCTGTTTTCCTCTTTCATCCAGGATGACGTCAGTGACCAGATCAGAAGGTGAGTTTTACAGTGAAATTCAGTGCCTCTTGCTTTGGGAATCAGGCTCCTGAACTATCCCAGATCCTCCTTGGCCCTTGGTGGCTTTGGAATCACACATGTGTGGATTGGCAAAAAAGGCCTTCTCTACGTTTCCATCACCAGGGAAATAGGTTACCTTCCTTCCTCCTTCCTTTCTGCCTAGGCTCCTAGGAAGCTGGTCCTTCAACTGTATGCCATCTTGTGGGCGTGTGCATTTTCTCTTGTCACCCTTGGCTCGGATACTTACTGAGGTTCGTATCTGAGGTTGATTTATACATTTTGACTTTTCTATAACAAATGCTAGACCAGGAACCCACGATGTCCGAGACTCGGGATCGTCCATTGCAACCAAGTCTCAAGCCTTTGGAAGCATTGCCTCAATCCTCTGCCTACCAGGAAACGATGACACAAGGCATTCCAGAGGAAAAAAGCCACCTTGGCTCGAGCCCTGGAGAGGGGGAAGGTTGTGGTGCCTACCAAGAGGAGGGATCTCAGTCGAGGTCCTTTCATTTGTCCCCTCAAGAACAGCCTATCCGTCCTCAAGACAGAAGGCAGTCCTGGAGACGAGCAAGCATGAAGGAAGTAAACCGGCGGAAGTCATTGGCTCCCTTTCACCCAGGCATGACAGGTGGGGTGCTGCGTACATAAAGCGATGGATTTCCAGCCCATCTAAGAGGCAGCAAGACATGAATGTCAGAGAGTGTAGCAGGTAGACAGCACTTGGCTGCGTTTTAGCCCTGCAGCTTTGGACACATCACCTTCTTGTTCCTCAGTTTCCTTACCTATAAAATGGAAATGACTCTGTGGGCACATTTTTGTTTATAAATCCCAGTGTCACACACCTAATGTGTGTAATTTGTGACTTTTGTTTAACTTTATAATCACTTGATATGTCAGTATCAAAGTACAGGATATTAATACAGAAAGTCTAGTTTGAGCCTGAGCTTCACGACCTTTGTATTAAGTCCTCAGTAAGCTGGGGAAATAAGCCTCAGTACATGCGCCCTTGGCAGCTAGCAGACCCTCAAGCGTTAAAACCATTGGGATCACTGTCCTTTCCGGTGGCTGCATTTCTGGAGGAGGGTCTGAGTTAAAATAGCCAAGTCTAAGACCTGCTGCCATAGTGCCATGCTCTCTATTTGCCAGCTGTGCCAGGAGAGTGCTGGCTTGTCCATGGCTAGTCCTACCTTCATTACCATTACAGAGCATCAGTTCATCCAAGTAATAAGATGAATAATTTTTCTGGTAATCCCTGGCTACCCACCTGGCTACCCACCAGGCTCCCTTGCTTATGGCCAGAAAGACCTTCAGCTGAAGGGCAAGAATTTTTTTTTTTTTTTTTTTGGTTTTTCCAAGACAGGGTTTCTCTGTATAGTCCTGGCCGTCCTGGAACTCACTCTGTAGACCAGGCTGGCATGGAACTCAGAAATCTGCCTGCCTCTGCCACCCAAGTGCTGGGTTTAAAGGCGTGCGCCACCACCGCCCGGCTCTTCTTCTTTTGGGTGGGTGGGGGGGGCGCAAGAATTCTTAAAGCCAACTTCCTACTATATGATAATTGTTTTTTAAGTGGATGTCATTGAGAAAAGAGCAGGTCCATCTTACAGTTGTCTGGGTCAATAACACGATCATGTAAAGTACCACCCAGTCCATTCGCAGGATCTGCTGTACAACCTTGGACAAAGAGTCTGAGCAGCCTGTGTGCCACAGTGTTCACCATCTGTTAGCAAAATAGAATTGATGCCAGGCGTGGATGTTCTTGCCTGTGATCTCAGCACTTTGGAGTCCAATGCAGGAGGATTGCCAGGAGTTTAAGATCAGCCTAGACTATGTTTCAAGACTGTGTTTCAAAAAAGGCCCAACTAAATAAAAGATATTTGCCTCAAAATTTTAGTGAGATGTGCCTAGCAGGAAAGAAAATGTCTGTTATACAGCAGGTGTTGAGCTGGTACTGGCTATTAATATTAGCTCCCCACAGGCAGTGTGCTACAAACCCTGCTGGCATACTTGGGTTTGAAGCACGGCTTCTTCAGCCTGTCTTCAGACAGTCTTACTTTCCTTACTTGATTGAATTCTTCATTTGTAAAGTGGAACTTATATTGTTTATAAGAAATGATTTTTACTTTTCAGTGCTGAGGGTCAGACTCAGTCCACGTACAATCACGGCTTCCGCCGAGCAACAGCCCCAACCCCAGAAAATAGCTCTTCGGATTATGTATTAAAGCACATTGCAGTGCCTGTTATACAAATGCCGTCTAAGAAAAGTTTCTCTGTGTAGCCCTGTTTTAGAACTTGCTCTTTAGATGAGGCTGGCCTTGAATTCACAGAGATCCACCTGCCCCTGCCTCCCAAGTGCTGGGATTAAAGGCGTGCACCACCACCTTTAGCCTAAATAATTTTTATCTACTTTGTTTTTTAATTGACATTCAAAGCAATAGGTTTCATTATGATATTGTCAACCACTTTGTTAAATAAAATAAGATTTTAATGTAATACATGAAAAGACTTGAAAATTTGGGTACATGAAAGTGTGAACTTCATTCCTCGGTGAGCCTAGAAAAATTAGAATTCTGTTCTTGCTCAGAAGGCAGCTTGCCTTAAGCTGGGTTACATGGAGAGGGAGATTTTTCAGTTTTGTTGTTTTGCTGACTAAGTTTGATGTTCAGTAAATGTGCTGTTCTATGTCAGAGCTCAGCAGGTCAATCAGTGTGAAGTTAGCACAAAGCCAACGGCTTGGCTCCCTCCTGCTCTCCAGCTTCCAGGTAAGATTTTCAGGGATCATAAGTGTTTTCATTTGGTGTTATCTGTAATTGTCACAACTTCAGCGAGATGTCAGAATCAGTGATGAACCTGGGAAAAGATGCCTTCCCATGCTGGGGATTGATTAAAAGACAGTTCTCTCCTGGGCAGCTGAGTGGCCTTTGCACTGAGCTCTGCTGTTGCCAGCGGAGCAGCTGAGAGATTCCCCAGTATTGTTTCCTCATTGGCAGCAAGTGGTGGGAATTCAGAATGGAGAGGCCAAGATCTATTACTGTAGACATTTGAAGGCTAGCTACATGGTAGACCAGTGTTTTTTAAGTTGTGTTTTCTGGCATTGGTGCTTCTGACTTTGGATGAGCAAGTGATTTGTGTGAATTAAATGACCATTGTTTTCCCTTATTTAAAAATCAAAACATAAGTCAGGTGTGGTAGTACATGCCTTACAGTTGGATCAGAGTTCAAGAACAGCCTGGTACACAAAGATACCCTGTCTCCAAGAAACAAACAAAAAAGTATATTATACATGTGTGTGTGTGTATAAACATATAAATATGTAATATATAAATATATACATTTGTATATAAATATATTTTAAAACTATATAGAGTGAGCAACAGAGAATTTTTCTTTATATACTTATCTATATAAAAATTGTTGGATGAGCCGGGCGTGGTGGCGCACGCCTTTAATCCCAGCACTCGGGAGGCAGAGGCAGGCGGATTTCTGAGTTCGAGGCCAGCCTGGTCTACAAAGTGAGTTCCAGGACAGCCAGAGCTACACAGAGAAACCCTGTCTCAAAAAAAAGTTTGGCTCTGTAGTTTTTTGTTTTTGTTTTGTTTTGTTTTGTTTTGGGTTTTTCGAGACAGGGTTTCTCTGTATAGCCCTGGCTGTCCTGGACTCATTCTGTAGACCAGGCTGGCCTCAGAAATCCACCTGCCTCTGCCTCCCAAGTGCTGGGATTAAAGGTGTGCGCCACGATTGCCCGGCTCTGTAATTTTTATCATAAAGTTCATAGTAACATGAAGCTACGAACAGCTGACTAGGGAAACTTTGGTTGTACTAAAAGTGCTTTTTTTTTTTTTTTTACTTAGTTCTCTGTTGAAAATTTTGACCCTTTCTTAAAGAACACTAAGGACGTCAGCCTTGACTGTTTTAGAGCGAAAGGTGAGTTGCTAAGTTAGACAGGTCTCTGACCTTTTCATTCATTCCTTTGGAGCCAGCCATGATGTGTTCAGTGTCCTCTTTAAAACCAGGCTCTCTACCTGATTAACAACTGCTCCTTATCACTATATTCTTCACTGTTGCCTGGCTTCTGTGATGCTTTCTCTACAGTGATAGCATTCACATTTTTGGGGAAAAGTAAAATTGTATAGCTATCTATGTTTAACTGTTTTTTCATGAGTAGAGTACTAAAAACACTTAATACAGTTGCCTCCTATTTAGCTATCTACCCAAAAAAAAGGATAGTTTTCTTTTGTATTTTTGTTGCCACCCCCCATGCACATATAGTTACTTTTCTATTACTGTGATAAAACATCATGACCAAGGCAACTTATAAAAGAAAGTATTTAATTAGGCTTACAGTGTCAAGGAACTAGAGTACTACATGATGACAGAACAAAGGCGTGGCGGCAGAAATATCTGAGCACTTACATCTTGATCTGCCGTAGGGGTCAGAGTAATAGAACAAGAAACCACAAAAACCATCCTACAGGCACATCTCCTTCAACAAGACCATAATCCCCAATCACTCCAAAAACGTTCCATCAACTTGGACCAAGTATTCAAACATAGGAGCCCATGGGGGCCATTGCTAATTAATCCATCATAACCATCGCCAGTGCTGGATACCAAACCCAGGACCTTGAACTTGCTAGGAGAGTTCTCTGCCATGGATCTAAACTTCCAACCCCCCCAAATAAAGTCTTAGGGTACTTACATGACTATTTTGTCTGAAAGAGGGCCAGAATGGGGTAGGGGACCCTAGACTAGGAAACCCCTTAATATCTTTGTTTTCTGCTTGTTGTGAACATTTGTGGCCTTTCTATTTTATGACAAATTTATTTTCTCTAGCATCTTCTCTCTCTGAAGAATTCAAACATTTTACAGACAGGCTGGGAAGTGATGGGACGCTGCAAAAGTGTTTTGTTGAAGATTCAAACAAGTAAGAGCAGTTCCCCTTCTGACCTTAAGTATAACTGAGGTACAGCTTGATTATAATTAAACCATTGCTTACATAAGTCTATCCAGCACCTATGTTCCACCATGCTCTGTAATTACTTATTTTTGCTTTCCTGACATAGGGAGGGTCTCTGTAGTCTAGACTGGCCTTAACCTTTAAGCAATCCTTCTACATCTACCTCCCACGTGTTGGGATTAGAGGTATGAGCTGCCATGCTTGGCTTGTACCAGGCTCTTCTAGATGTTGAGGAAGGGGATATAGTGATAAGAAGTCAAGTCCCTTTGTCATATTTGTATTAGAGGAAATAACATAGAAAATTCAGTCTCAACTAGTGATACTCCAGGAAGTCAGCAGGTAGGATAAGGACAGAGGGAGGAGACAACTTAGCGAGTGTTGAGAGAGGACCCTAATGCTTTCACTCTAGGACTGGAACACAAAAGACCTAGGGACTGAAAAGTGACAGCTGTGGAAAGACTGAGGGGTCCATTCCTCAGGTCTCTGATTGCCATGCAGAGGGTAGCTTATATTCTAATGCTCTTTGCAAGCAAGAATATTAGCAGAATGTGCTGGCAGGATGGCTCAGTGGGGATAGGTAAGAGCTTTCACTGCACAAGCTGATGACCTCATTTTTAACTGTGCCTCCCTTGGTGGAAGGAAATGAATTTATATCGTTGAAAGTTGACGTCTTTCTTCTACATATACTGTATCATGTGCACACATACACATGTGCATACATAAACACATACTAGTAATAATAAGTAGAGTTTATGTTAATAGGGTATCATCCCCTTGGTAGTCCTTCAAGGGTGAGGCTGCCGTCACAATTTCTAACTCCACTCTGGAACAAATCACGCATTGATCTGAATTTGGAATTCATGCAAGATCCCCCCTCCACAAGTTCTTGAGAGTGACATTTCTAATCAGACATGAAATATTTTAGCCCAGCAGCAGCATCTCTTTATGCATTTAAGCCTCCTTGCTGGAGATACTGTGCACATTCCTTGGTAGACAGACAGGAATTGCACCACTGCTACCGTGTCTAAGCGGCATATGTCTTCCACAGCTCGGCAGTTTCAGTCCTGCTTCTTTCCCGTTAGAGATAATCATCTAATTGAGCTTAGCCATGAGAGATTGCTACATTGTGAGGAGCCAGAACACGGTCTTAAAAACCAAGTTAATAGGTTTGCCTTTAATTCTGTTTGCAGTAGTCATGGACTTTTAAAGCTAGGGAGAAAGAGTAAAGAACTATTTTGAGAAGGATTAATCTCCATGATTTGAATGGGAATTGATGAGAAAAACAGATTTAAAGACTATTTAGCTATTACGAGTGCAGAGTAGCTATTGTGTCATTCCCCCTTTCCCCAAGAACATTTTCTTTGGTTTTTTGAGACAGGGTTTCTCTGCAGTCCTGGCTGTCCTGGAACTCACTCTGTAGACCAGGCTGGCCTCAAACTCAGAAATCCACCTGCCTCTGCCTCCCAAGTGCTGGGATTAAAGGTGTGCACCACCACTACCCATCGAACATTTTCTGAACAATAAAAAACTATGAATATATTTTAGTGCTACTAAAGTTATGTAACTCATTAAAAGCAAGTGGTTGATAGAGAATTCATATTAATCTCATAATATCATCTATATTCCAGAGAAGCAGCAGATTTTTCACTGGAAGCATCAGTAGCTGAGGTGAAAGAATATATAACAAAGTAAGTGGAAGGACCGGGCCTTCCTTGGAAAACTGCACTCTGTTCTCCTTCCCGGAAATGGCCGAGCCTGGAGAGCATGCCTGATGCACATGGTGGGCGGCACTTGTGTGTCTGCTTTAGAAGTGACAGGCTTATGACCAGCCCTGATGGACAGTTGGATAGGGTGGAATCTAGGAAATAAGGGTGTTAATTTGATTTTAACAGCTTGTGTATTACTTGATTAAATTAATATCCTCTGAATCAGTTGAGCTTTCTAATCCTTTAACGACCTTTTAATGAATTTTATAACCAGATTATATGCCTAAAGTACTTACTGTTGCCCTGAGTGATTACAAATGTGGCTGAAAGTTAACTGAATTTCCCTTCATGAATTCCACAGGTTTTCTTTAGAGCGTCAGGCCTGGGATCGGCTCTTACTGCAGTACCAGAACGAGGTTTCACCTGGAATGATGCCCAGGTTAGACCTGGGAACTGGAAAGGAGCCGCTGTCTTTTTACCCTGTGGAGTTCGATTTGAGTTTCTTTCAAATCCATTCGTACAGATTGAGTGTTGAATCTGTTTTTATACTTCAGTCAACTTAAAGTGTCTGTGTTCTTGATGGAAAGGGAGGGACCCAGAACAGAACTGCTTCCAGGTCGTGTTTTTGGTCACCACTCAGATTCTTCAGGGAGACGGGCACATAGCAGTCTTGCACCTGTTCACCTGGTACTGTGCCAACAATGGTCTTCAGGAGACGTTAGTGAGCACATGGGTTTTTGAGCTGTAGCTAGAAGAGGCCCTTGGTTAAGGCCTTAATGAAAACAGACAGCCATGAAGGAAATGGCATGGGAGGTAGAAGGTGTGAGAGGCCATCTTTGGTACTTAAGCCAGACGGAGGTGGGAAAGCACTAGATTTTGGTCTATTTAGCTTCTGAACTAGTTTTGTTAATGTAAAATATGGTCTCCCCAGGCAGCCATGGGTAGTCTCAGCTCCTCAAATTCACAGTCATCCTGTCTGGGCTTCCCAATTGCTGGAATTACAAGTGCAGCACCACAAACCTCTCAGCTGTCATTTGAAAGCTGCTTCTCCCCAGCTAAATCTCAACTGCAAAGCCAACTATAAAATATTAGGTGAGGGAGCCGGAGAGATGGCTCAGCAGTTAAGAACCAGCGGTCCTGAGTTCAATTCCCAGCAACCACATGGTAGCTCACAAATATCTAAAATGGGATCCGATGCCACCTCCTGGGGTGTCTGAAAACAGCTACAGTGTACTCATATCCATAAAGCAAATTTTTAAAAGAATGTTAGGTGAACCCCTAATTACAGATGTGATGTAAAGAGGCTTTAAGGAACAAGATTTTTGAGGGGGAACAGGGTTTCCCTCTCAAAGGCTCTCTTACATTGTTTCCAGGAAAAGGCTTTAATTTTTATTGTGTTTTTAGAGGATCAACTGAAACCAGAGTCACTGAAGTCAAGGTGGATCCTGCAGCCTACCTCAGATCTTCCCAGAAGGAAGTTCTTAGCACAAAGCCAGACTACCAGAGAATAGTACAAGCTCAGAACCAAGTCTTTGACTACATGGAGTTAGTGGTGGGTGCTTCCGGCTTCTTAGGTTGGTTACCTTGCTTTCTAGACTCATCATCTTTTTTAGCATTATGACATTGTGACAAGACCAGAAGTGACTTATAAGAAGGAATGGATTATTTTGGTTGCTAGTTACAGTCCATGGTGGCTTAAACCCTGTTGATTTGGACCTGTGGCCATGTAGTAGATTGTGTTGGAAACATGTGACAGAGAACATTACTCCCCTCATGATGATGGGTAAGAAAAAAAGAGGGAAGGAACTAATAGCCACTTCATGGTCAGACTCCAAAAATCCTAAACTCCCTCTAAAGGTCCCATCACCTCCTGGTGGTAATACTTAAGTAGCAGCAACCAAACCTTTTAAAGTGTAGCCTTCAGGGATGCTCCAGATGCAGGTGAGGTCGTAAGCTTTGGAGGTTAAAAAGTAGATATCAACCTCTCTACCTTGGGAAAACCGGGAAAATTTTAAAGTAAATATATGATGTTAGATATTAATAAGACAGTAGAAGGAATAGAGAATACAGGAGGAGCAGGCCTGCTGCTTTGCACACAGTGACTAGCAGCTACTTTGCCCTTACACTCAAACAAAACTAGAGGGCCTGGCATCTTGTGGGTAGAGGTTTGGGGGGTCAGTGTCCTGGGGCACAGAGCAGGGTGGAGACGTGTGGGGTATGTTTCAGTGGGGCCAAGAGAATGTCTGGCATAAGCATTTCAGGCTGAAAGAGCAAGGCTTAAAGCCCCAAAGCAGGAGCTTGTTTGGCAGTGCGGGGAGTTAAAGAGTACTTGCTGCTCACGCCGACCTTTCCTCTGCAGATGGATGAGCTCCAAGGATCAGTAAAGCTGCTGCAAGCCCTCATGGATGAGAGTACTCAGAACCTCCAGAAGGTGTCAGTAAAGCTTAGTAAGTGAATCCTTTGAGGGGACCACAGCTGAGGATTGGCTCTATCTGATGGATAGATACCCTTGGGGATGCAAGCTGCCTTTCCAGACAGAAGTCCTTAGACTTGTTATACTTTCCATAGGAAGTCAAATATTGATAGGAAATGCCTCGATGTAGATTCCATAGATGCACTCCATGAAGGTACCCAGTGTTTTTTGATAGCTTTAGTTTTCAAGGATGCATAAAATCAAGCTGTGGATGCTATCCTATAGCTTTGGGACAGTGGTTCCTCCAGCCACTGGTTTTTTTTTTGTTTTTTTTTTTCCTTTGAGACAGGGTTTCTCTGTATAGCCTTGGCTGTCCTGGAACTCACTCTGTAGACCAGGCTGGCCTTGAACTCAGAAATCCACCTGCCTCTGCCTCCCGAGTGCTGGGATTAAAGGTGTGCGCCACCACGCCAGGTCCAGCCACTGTCTTATTTGTCACACCGTGCTGGCTTTCCTGCTAGACCGCCATCTCCTTGAGGACAAAGACTTCATGTGCCATTTACTACCCTTCACTGTCTGGCACACTGTCCAATACATTTTGTATGAATTTAATTAAAATGTATCTTTTGGCCTCTTGCCTCTGCAGAGAATAGAAGTATGGACCAGTTAGACTCTTCACCTGCTCGGAAACTGCTCAAGTTCCCCCTCCAGAGCTCACCTTCCACTCAGTGATGAGGATCCTGTCAGGGACCTTCACAGCAGTCAGATGAAACGTCCCAGCTCTACAGCACTTCACTGTTGCTGGGTGACAGCGTGTATGTATCCAGAAGAATGTGTGAAGGACACTTTTTGTGGGGATGTGCAAGATGCTTAAAATGGCCTTCAGAGCCAGTCGTCCGTTGCTCTAAACATCTTCATGGTCAGCGCTTTTTATCCCATAAAATAATCCAGAGACATCTAGAACCAACCTCAAGGAAATGTTTTAGGGGCCAAGATGGGTTGTTGTCATAAAAGACTGACGCTAAAGTTTGTGAGTGTGGGACTGAAGGTGGATTATAGGATGTTGTCACATAACGGGTGTGTGTGGACACTTTACAGAATGTCCATTTTCTGAAGTGTCCTAATGTCTGTAGAGTGCTTTAGTTTTGAATATTGAATTGACTTCCTAGAATCTAAATTCATGACAAGAAAGGGCTGTGACAATTTTTTCCTTTGGGAATTCCCCCTGCCTCCCTCAGAATTGAACCCAGGGCTTTGTGGGTGCTCGGGAAGCACCCTCAAGAAGCAGTACCTTTAGGACTCATGTTTTGGGGGTTTTAGTGTTTTTTTTTTTTTTTTTAAGTTCTAGTTACTAAATGGCGTGTTATTTAAAAATCATGTGTTGTCATTTCTGGGGGCTGAGATATTGTTAACCTCTTATCTAGAACATTAGATGGATGTTAGAATCTGTGCTGTAAGGACACTGTGAGGATTTGTTTAAAGAGTAAAAGCCTAGAACAATGTTATAGTTTGTTGTTGAAGACTTAAAAAAAAATGAGTATACAGTAGTTAATGAGGTGAGAAAGCTACTATTTAATATGGAATACCATATGGAGAACTCAAGCAGATACATATAAAGTCTGGATTAGAAATAAACTTACAAGCTGGGTGGTGGTGGCACACGCCTTTAATCCCAGCACTTGGGAGGCAGAGGCAGGCAGATTTCTGAGTTCGAGGCCAGCCTAGTCTACAAAGTGAGTTCCAGGACAGCCAAGGCTACACAGAGAAACCCTGTCTCAAAAAACCAGGAAAGAAAGAAAGAAAGAAAGAAAGGCAGGCAGGCAGGCAGAAAGGAAGGCAGAAAGGAAGGCAGAAAGAAAGAAAGAAAGAAAGAAAGAAAGAAAGAAAGAAAGAAAGAAAGAAAGAAAGGCAGAAAGAAAGAAAGAAAGAAAGGCAGAAAGAAAGAAAGAAAGAAAGAAAGAAAGAAAGAAAGAAAGAAACTTACAGCCAGCAAGTAATGTTCCTCTGTGGTTTCTACTTCAAGATCCTTAATAATAAGCTGTGAGATGGAGCTCTAAGCCCCCCCCCAAAAAAAAAGAAAAGAAAGAAACTTACAAGTTTTGCCTAGTTGTTGAAGTGTACACTATGTGACAATGTGTCTCTGTTCCTCCTTTCCTTCCAAAAAAGCACCTTCTGATTGGTTAAGATAAAAAGCCTGTAGCCTATAGAGAAGGAAGGATAGTAAAGTAGTGCATCCAGAAAGAGGAACTCTGGGAAGGAGTCAGGTATAGGGGATTTGCCACCCAAAGTGGGATGTATGAAACTGAGGAGAGGTGACCAGCCATTTGGCAGATGTAGAATAGTATAAATGGGCTAAAGTAAGTTAAGAGCTAGCTGGGGAACTAGCCTAAGCTGAAGCCAAAAGCATCACTATGGCTGCTTCTTGGGGAAAACCCAGGGGGTCAGGATTAGAGGCTGCAGCGGCTTCTGTGAGACCTTGAGGATCATGGAGGTAAAGTTGAAGACAAGGAATGGATCCCCATCACCAAGCTGGGCCCCCTGGTTAAGAGCTTGAAGATCAAGTCCTTGGAGATCTACCTGTTCTCCCTGCCCATTAAGGAATCCAAGATTATTTGTTTGTTTGTTTCGTTTTGGTTTTTTTGAGACAGGGTTTCTCTGTATAGCCCTGACTGTCCTGGAACTCACTCTGTAGACCAGGCTGGCCTCGAACTCAGAAATGCTCCTTTCTCTGCCTCCCAAGTGCTGGGATTAAAGGCGTGCACCACCACCGCCCGGCTAGGAATCCAAGATTATTGACTTTTTCCTGGGCGCATCCCTAAAGGATGAAGTTCTGAAGATCTTGCCAGTGCAGATGCAGACTCCACTGGCTAACGGACCAGACTCAAGGCTTTTGTCACTATTGGAGACTATAGTGGGCACGTGACATTGGTCTTGGCTTTAGGTGCTCCAAGGAGGTAGTCACTGCCATCTGAGGGACCATCATTTTGGCCAAGCTCTCCATCATCCCTGTGCAGAGAGACTATTGGGGCAACAGTATTTGCAAGCTGCACACTGTTCCATGCTAGGTGACAGGCCACTGTGGCTCTGTGCTGGTGTGTCTCATCCCTGCCCTCAGACGCACTAGCAATGTCTCTGCTCCTGTGCTGAAGAAGCCCCTGGTGATGGCCAGTATAGATGACTGTTGCACTTCAGCCAGGGGCTGCACTGCCAGCTTGGGCAACTTTGCCAAGACCATCTTTGATACCATCTCCATGACCTACAGCTACCTGACCTCTGGAAAGAGACTGTTCAACAAGTCTTATCAGGAATTCACTGATCACCTTGTGAAAACCCATTCCAGATCTGTTCAAAGGACCCAGGCTCCATCTG
>LR751983.1:24288-69288 GCA_902729485.2 Mus minutoides | reverse complement strand
GCGCGTTCAGCCCGGCCTCCCGCGCCCCTGCCGGTACCTAGTCCGCGGGGGACACCGTGTGCTCTGTTGGGGTCCGGCCTCGCTACAGAGGTCTGCACCCTCTGTCGCTGAGACCCCCTGAGGCTGTCACCCTCTCTCCGCCTCTCACGGAGGAGCACGGAGCTCTTAGAGCTGAGCATCCACCTACCCCACTGCCCCTCACAGCCCAGAGAGTTTTGCCAGGGGCCTGGACTCGCCTTCTGTGGATTTCTTCCCAAAGCCACAGAGGTACCCGTCTCTCCTGGGACCCCAGGACCCCGCTTTGTCTTAAGCCCACTTTGTAGCCAAGGAAACTGAGGCACGGAGAGGTGAAATGTCGCGTCCAAGGTCATGCAACTGACAAGTGACACGGCCAGTTCTCTAACTCAGAGGCGGTGGGGCTTTCACAGCCCGAGCTGGTGGGATTTGACCTTGTATCTTTAAATTGGGGGGGGGAATACACTTGTCATTTATCTAGAGTTGCTTTTAGACGTCGTAAAAGTGGGCTACGAATAAAATAGAATTATCTTCTGGTCAGTACGGTGGAAGTGCTGTTGTGATAACAATCGCGATGTTAACGGGAACTGGCTCCCTCCCAAATACTCGGTTTGTGCCATGGATCTTGCTAAACGTTTTATTAAGATCGGTTCACCTTTGTACCTCACTGCTTCCCCATCCAGTGCTTTCTCCCTTCTTTTTCTCGAAGCCGTTTTTTTTCCCCCTGCAGAGCTCTCCTGCACGTCACAGGTAGACTTGGAGCCTTATGGCTTAAACTGAGAGGCTCTCCCCTGGTGGCTCCCTGATAGAACACAGTAAGCCTTGCCTGCGTCAACCCCATCCCCGCCCCCCCCCAAGCCCCCAAGGTATAATTAGCATTTCTTTTCTAGCTGCCAGGACTAGGCTGGCTGGGCTGGCTGGACTTGGGGAGGTGACTGCGCAGATTTAACCAGTACTCACCTCTTTTGGGGACTTTCTGGCTCTGCTTCAAAGCTGGTCTTGAGCTTTTTCAGGCTTTAAGATAAAATGAGAAAGCGTTGACACGGTGGTGCAGAATCTAAGACACCTCATTTGATTTGAGATCCAAATGAACAGCTATAAAAATGTGTTGATTTTTTTTTTTTTTTGCCCCCAAAATAACTAGCTCAAACTGCCTTTTCTTCCCTTAGCAAATCCTCCTCCACACTTCAAAGGCTCCACAAAATTTTTATCTTCCCTGCTTAATTTTCCTAACTAGAATTAAATAATACATAACAGGCTGCAGGCCTGGGTCTTATCCTCAGTAATATCTCCCCACCCCCCACCCCCATCCCTGGTCAGGCTCCATCTTTGCACCCCAAAATGCCTGGGTCCTGGTAGACCATTGGTAAATACTGAGTTCCTGTTGTTCCTTGCTGTTACTCAAAGGGTGATGTTCTATTGCTATTCTGTTGGTCCTCTCGCCCTCCTGGTTCTCTTTGCTGTCCCTCCCTTTAGATTTTTCTTCGGATTATCCTGTATCAGCCTCAGTCCACCCTTTTGTTTTTGAAAGTTTGCAGATGATAGTCTTGCATCTAGAAGTCTCCCTGATAGTGGAGTGGGCATATGCTTCTTTAGCCTACAGGGGAGTTTTTATGTGGCAGTCGGAGTGCCTGAGGCTTATGACATTTTAGTCTGCACTGAAATTCATGTGAGATGCAGTTTCTCATTCTTTTACTTTGTGTGGCTTATTAGCACAGGTGACATCAGTGTGATCATAGTTTTTATTGTCTATCAATATGAAGTATTTGTAATGTGCATGTATTAGGGCTCTTTTAGAGGTCAGAGGACAATTTTGGAACAGTCAGTTCTTTTACTATGAGGGTCCTGGAGGTTAAATTGAGATCATCAGGATTGGGGGAAAGTTCCTTTACCAGCTGAGCCATTATGTCAGCTCTATTATTATTATTATTATTATTATTATTATTATTATTATTAAGCAGAGCCTTGCTTTATAGGCCAGTCTGTCTCAAACTCAAGATGTTTTGACCTCAACCTCTGGAATACTAGGATTTCAGGCACATACCACCACATCTGACTTAATAAAAGTTTCTTAAAAATTTTTTTTATTTAATTATTGGTGTGGCCACAAATGCTATGCTGTGCATGTGGAAATCAGAGTACAATTTTTGTGGAATCAGTTCTAACCAGTCATCTTTCTATGGGTTTCAGAGATTGAATTCAGGGTTCCAGGCAAGCATCTTTCCCCACTGAAAGGCCCTAATAAAGCTTCTTTAAAAAATTTTTTATTATTTATTTTATGTATGTGAGTTCACTGTCACTCTCTTCAGACACAGCAGAAGAGGGCTTCAGATCCCCATTATAAATGGTTGTAAGCCACCATGTGGTTGCTGGGAATTGAATTTAGGACCTCTGGAAGAACAGCCAATGCTCTTAACTGCTGAGCCATCTCTCCAGCCCCCCTTAATAAAGCTTCTTAAAGAATTATTTTGAATGTTTTCCTGATATTACAGTGAACTATTATTGTGTATAAGGCTTGGTAATGAGTATTGTAGAAAATTCAGAATCGAATAAAACAGAGGGTTCCTTTTCAAGCAGTTTTCTAGCTAACTAGGGAACACTGTTTAACTGTGGCATATCTGAAAACTGCCACATTAGATTATAAGCAAAGCAAAATGATAGTATAAGGAAATGATATTCCAATGTGGGATTTTTTTTTTTCCTTTTTTAGACAGAGTCTCTGTGTCTTGAGCTGGCCTGCAACTCCTGGTCTAAGTGCTGGGTTTATAGACCTGTGCCTCCACAACCAGCTTGGAAAACACCATAAAATTATATTCAGTCTGAAAGCAAGCAGTGACCTAATCTCCTCACTTTGGTAGATAGCTTCCTGAGAACTGAACTAGTCCAAGGTCATAGAACTAGGGTTTCAGCTTGACTTTCCAGACTTTTTATTCATTAAGAATTTGCCTGCCGGGCGTTGTGGCGCACGCCTTTAATCCCAGCATTTGGGAGGCAGGGGCAGGTGGATTTCTGACTTGGAGGCCAGCCTGGTCTACAGAGTGAGTTCCAGGACAGCCAGGGCTATACAGAGAAACCCTGTCTCAGAAAAAACAACAACAACAACAACAACAACAACAACAAAGAATTTGCCTGGGCTAAGCGAATAGCTCAGTGGTAGAGAAGTTGACAGCGTGTGTGTGTGTGTGTGTGTGTGTGTGTGTGTGTGTGTGTGTGTGAGGCCTTCAAGATTATTCCCAGAAAGTAATTCCCTTCCTCCCTTCCTTCCTTCCTTCCTTCCTTCCTTCCTTCCTTCCTTCCTTCCTTCCTTCTTTCCTTCTGATTTTCTTTCTTTGGTAAGTTACCAATGTTTCTTCTGTGCGTGAAGATATTAACCAGCAACTCTTAAAATACCAGGTGTGTGTTTAGATCGGGGAGTAGAGGGTTTACTAGGAAGCATCTGCTCTAGTAGGGAGAGGATAACTTTTCTTGACCACTGAAGATGGTGTGTAGATAATGTCAGCGTAGGTGGTGGAGGGATTGTGTGTGGCGGGAGGTGGGAAGAGGTCAGGAGAGGAGTGTGCGCAGTAGCAGTGAGACCACTTTGGGGGAGAATTAGGTCTTTTAGAGCTTGACAGATTGTTAGTGTCAGAATTGTAAGGGCAATGGAAGCATTTTGAAGTTTGGATGATGAAACTGAGACGATGTAACAGTGTCTGTCCTGGCTAGAGGGGGGAAGAACAGAAGGGAAAACCTGGTGTAATTCTATCAAGAACAATAGTTCTTGACCTTTACTGTACATCAGTCAACTAGACAGCTTCTTATTGGCACATTGCTTGGCTTCCCTCCAGGGTTTCTGATTCAATAGAGGTCTTAAGAGGGGCCTGAGAACTGGCAGATCTAATCCATTACCAGACTGTGATGGTTCTAATAGTCTGAGGGCCACACTTTGAGAGCCACTAGACAGGAATGTTGAAAAGCTAGTCAGGAAATGTCAAAGAATTTGTTCCAGAGAGGGAGGGATGGAGAGAGTGAAGGACAGAGGGGACAGACAGACAGACAAATTATGTGTGTTACTGGCATGGATCAGTTCTGGAAAAATACATATAATCCCATAATAATCATTTTAAAAAAATGGGATGTAGGAGCCTTGAGAATTGAGTTTTAAAATGTATACCTTTGTATGTTTGTGTATTATTTTTACATTGTAGATATATTGCCTTTGTGTTTTAAGAAGCAAAGAAGATGAGTCCATCTTGAAGATTCATACTAAAATATTTATGGATTTTAAAAAGAGCTTGCTAAAAATGATCTAGTCATACAACAAACATTTTTGGTGTGTGCTGTATGACAGATGCTGGTAGCTTCTAGAAGCACAAAGCCTTTGCTAAAACTTGGAGTCTGGTGATATGGCTATGACCAAACCCAGGCAAGAAGTGAGGACAATAGGAAAGAGAAGGTTTGGTTTGGTTTGGTTTGGTTTGGTTTGGTTTGGTTGGTTGTTGTTTGCTGGGTTTTGTGGGGAAGGTGAGGAGCCTGGATAAACAAGAAGAAAGGAAACAGTTCCTCAGGAAGGACTCGGGAGGATCAAGAGTTTAAAAACAATAAAACTTTAGATATAGTGCTATTTATAACAGTAGCCCATAATTTTGTCACTACTTTCCTTTCATATTTATTCATATAAAATTAATTGGCATATGGAGGATATATCCAATAGAAAAGTGAATTTTTTGGAACTGGGTCTGTCACTCAGTAGTGGAGCCCATGCGCTAGGTTTGCCCCCTTGCCTCCCGCCCATAGAGTGCTATTCTCTTTTGGAAAAGTTCTGTTTCTTATAACACCAGAAAGAGTTTGTCATGTTATTAGTCCTAAGTAAATATTTATTGTTGCTAGCTGTAGGGGTGCACTCTGAAGGAAATGTGCCTTCTTTGCAGGCGGAGTTGCATTCCATGAAAACATTAATTACAGTACTGAGCATGCTATGCTATTAAACCTAATATGGGGCTGTGTAGTATAGAGCTGTTAGCCTTCCTAACTATTTATGTGTAGGTGTTACTTTTTGTCTTTTCAAGAGACTTAATATAGTAAATTAAGATTTGTTTTCTGGGGGCTGGAGAGATGGCTCAGTGGTTAAGAGCACTGACTATTCTTCCAAAGGTCTTGAATTCAACTCCCAGCAACCACATGGTAGCTCACAACCATCTATAATGAGATCTGTTGCCCATCTTCTGGTATGTCTGAAGATAGCTACAGTGTACTCATATACATAAATAAATAATTCTTTAAAAAAAAAGATTAGTTTTTTGGGGCTGACAAGATGGCTTAATGGGTAAAAGCTCTTGCTACAAAGATAATGATCTGAGTTTGATCCCTGGATAATGGTGAAAGGAGAGACTGACTCCACAGAGCTATCTTCTGACCTCCATATGCTCACTATCTCTACACACACACACACAAGTTTTTAAGTATATTAACTTCCTAAGTGTGGAGTGGCTTCCTCCAAGCTTTGACTGTCATTTTACTACCTAATGCCCATAGTCTGTAGTCGAATACAACCATTCTTTAGACTTCATCTGGTGGCTCATTAAGACCTTTTGGTATATATTTTGTAGTATCTTAGGGAAGATGCTGTTTCAACTTTTAGGGAAATAGCTGTCACTTGTGAGAATGATCAGTATGATGGCTGACAACTTTATAAATCTAATAAATTAGGATAAGGAAAATAATAAGTAGATTAGATCATAAACATTATGAAATTGCTTCCCAATTCGAATTATAATTTAAGATTTTGAAGTACTGTTAGCTTCTTACTAAATCATAATTGTGATAATTTTTTTCAAGAAGTAACATTTGTTTAAAACAGTTTGTTAGAAGTGATAGTTTTATCCTTATGGTGCTTCTACGTTTTTATACCTTGGGTTTCAGTTTATGGTTAAAAGTGAATGGCCTGCTGAGCATAGTGGAGAGCAGGCCTTTAGTCCCTGCACTCAGGAGGCAGAGGCAGGCAAATCTCTGTGAGTTCAAAGCCAGTCTCTGCAGAATGATTCTAGGATGACCAGGGCTACACACAGAAACCCTGTATCGAAAACAAAAACAAAGGAACAAACAAACAAAGGGAATGAGCCTGGTAGAGTCCTTGTCAAGCACAAGAGCCTAATTTTGATATCCAGTATCAAGAAAGAAAATTAAGTGCTTTTTAAAAAATTATAAGAGCTTAGTGGTAGGGACATTGTACATTAATCTCTAAAACTTGGCAGAGAGCATAGAGAGATCAGATTATTGTTTTTTGTTGTTTTTTTTTTTTTTCCAGTCAAGAAGCTGGGGTGGGGCAGAGCTCCTCCTGACAGTCTTCAGCCTTAGAAAGTGCTACTGCTTTAAAGTCACTGTGTTGAGATGGTGTAAACCGGTGTGGACCAGAATGTAGCTTAATACCTTAGACATCCCACAGGCAGATTGCTTTTCCAGCAACCCCAGGTAGGTGTTGGTATGTTTGTAATAGTAGTCAAAGTTTTAAATAATTGCTTTTCTGTTTTCAAAATTTGCTGATCATGAAATCTGTAGTAGACTTTAGAAATGTCCTAGTTACTTTTCTGTTGCTGTGATAGGACACCATGAGCAAGACAACTTATAAAAGACTTTATTTGGGTCTTACAGTTTCAGAGGGTTAGAGTCTATGACCATCACCGCGGGGAGCATGGCAGCAGTCAGGCAAGCATGATACTGAGAGCTCACACCCTGAGTCACAACCAAGAGGCAGAGAGAGCTTACTGGGAACAGTGTGGACTTTTGTAACCTGCAAGCCCGAATGACATGCCTCTTCCAACAAGGCCATACCCCGTGATCTTTCCCAAGGTTCCACTAACAGGGACCAAGTATTTAAATATATGAGTCCATGGGGGGCCATTTTCATCCAAACTGCCACCGAAACCAAACCTGAAAAAATAAAAAAGAATTAGTGATCAGTTGGCATCAAACAGGAAAAATTGTTAATAGAGACTTGTCCCAAGTTCTAGATGCAGAATGCTAATGTTCAAATCCTTGCTCTGCTACTTGCTAACTGTGTAGCCTCTGTCAAATTACAAAGCTAAGCTGTGCCTCTGTCAAGGGGACGATGCTTAGCTTACAAGTGTCAGAATATAACATAAAATAATGAATGGGGGCTGGCAAGATGGCTCAGTGGGTAAGAGCACTGACTGCTCTACCGAAGGTCCTGAGTTCAAATCCCACCATCCACATGGTGGCTCACAAACACCCGTAGTGAGAACTGATACCCTCTTCTGGAGTGTCTGAAGATAGCTACAGTATACCTATTTATAATAATAAATAAATCTTTGGGCTGGAATAAATAAAACGGGGACTGAGTGAGCGGGGCCAACCAGAGCGAGCAGAGGTCCCAAAATTCAATTCCCAACAACTACATGCAGGCTCACAACCATCTGCATAGCTACAGTGTGCTCACATACATAAATAAATCTTTAAAAAAATAAAATAAAATAATGAATGGATAAAGTGCTTATTCTGGTACCTGACATAGGGAAAGCACTCAGTAACTGGCAGGTATAAACAGGAAGTACTGCCTTCAGGGCTCTTGTTTGTCCTTGTTTGTCCATTCAGACTGTAGAAAGGAACGAAATGTTTTCAAGGATTCTGCCTTTAGCTGGTAGGAACCCGGAGCTCTTCCAAGCTCCATACCAGGCCTTGCCAACAGTAACTTCCCTAATGTCTTGAGCTGCGTCCTTCAAGAGGGGAAAGCAGAAGGGTGTGCATCTGGCACTGGAGTTGCTTTAGATAAACCCTATGTTAGAAAGCTCCCTGCTGGTTTGGAGTCTGTAATTAACAAGATCTGTCCATGGGGATTGCTCTGTCCTAGCAGTTATCTGTATCAAGACCCTGGAATGAATACAGTGAGCACATAGAGCAGACTCAGATTTCCAACTTGGCAGTCTCTGCAAGTCTGTTTCCCACCTGCTGCCAGAGCCCAAGAATGACCCAGCAAAAGGGTGGGTCTGTTATAAGGGGTGTGGTTGTGGTTGACCTTATCCAGGGCCAAGGAGAAGCAAGCGCATTTCCTGTTAGAATGAAGATCTATGGGTATACCTCAGCAGCTGCCTTTGACCCTCACGCCCCTCTTTGCTTATGTAGGAAGGAAGGCAGCTTCTGAAACTATTTCTCCTGTAGCAAGATGCCCACATTTTCTTTTCTTTCTTTCTTTTCTTTTTTTTTTTTTTTTGGTTTTTCGAGACAGGGTTTCTCTATATAGCCCTGGCTGTCCTGGAACTCACTCTGTAGACCAGGCTGGCCTCGAACTCAGAAATCCGCTTGCCTCTGCCTCCCGAGTGCTAGGATTAAAGGCGTGCGCCACCACGTCCGGCTGATGCCCACATTTTCAATTGTGTAGGAATAATCTGTGAGCTAGGTTTTAAAAGGCCTGCTTGTTCCATGGTTTGTTTATTTGGCTTCTCAGGCTGTCTCTTGAGATCCTTTGCTTCCTTAAGGGCCCCCAGGAGACAGCAGTGAAACCAACATCCATTATCCTAGATACTTGGGAGGATGCTTAAGTCAATGGTTTCATGATTAGATTAATTCAGGCTTTAAGCCTGACAGAACTTAAGAGCCAAGTCATCACATAATTGTATTTCTTATAGATGTATGGAATGTAGCCCAGTGTCCTGGAATATCTTCCAGAATCTGGGCTTGGTGTCTAAACAGTGGTCTTAGCCTCATACACATTCAGGTGCATGAACCTAGTCAAATCACTTACATTTTCTGTGTCTCTTTCCTTATTGGAGGAAGGGGTCACTGCTGAAGACCAGTGCTTTCTTAGCCCTGGTTAAAAATTACCCAAAGAGCTTTAAAAAAAAAAATCGCTTAAGCCCTGCCCCAAACAATTAAAATGATCTTTTGGATTGAGGCCATGTATTGATATTCTTTAAAGCTCCCAGGTCCAACTATAGCTAAGAAAACTGTAAACAATACGAACAAGGATTTTATGTGCTTTTAACTTAAATATTTAAATTTATAAGAATTTCATACACTAGTATTGTATTTGCATAATATCCACTTGTTCCTCTTCTCCCTCCAGCTCATGCATCTTCTCACAACTCCTTTTAAAATTTCTGTTCTCATAATAATAATAATAATAATAAATAATAATCTCTTATATCTATAAATATACACACACAACCTGGTTAGTCCATTTAGTGTTGTCCTTATGTATATGTGTTTAGGGCTGATTATTTTGGATTAAATAACTTATCAGGGAGTTTGTCCCTAGAGAAAATTGAATGTTCCTCCCTTAGCAGCCATTGATTTCCAGTAGCTCTTCATCTAGTGTGGGTCTTGTGAGATTTTCCCCATCACATGTCAGCTTCTGGTGTCATTATGCATGTTGTCTCAGTTGAAGAGAACACCATGACCAAGGCAACTCTTTTTTTTTTTTTTTGGTTTTTTGAGACAGGGTTTCTCTGTTTAGCCCTGGCTATCCTGGAACTCACTTTGTAGACCAGGCTGGCCTCGAACTCAGAAATCCGCCTGCCTCTGCCTCCAAGTGCTGGGATTAAAGGCGTGTGTCACCACGCCTGGCCAAGGCAACTCTTATAAAGGACAACATTTAACTGGGGCTGGCTTACAGGTTCAGAGGTTCCATTATCATGCCAAGAAGCATTGGCAGAGTCCAGGCAGCCATGGTATTTATTGGAGGAGCTAAGACTTCTACAGCTTCATCCAAAGGAAGCCAGTGGCAGACTGTTTCCAGGCAGCTCAGAGGAGGGTCTCAAAGTTCATCCTCACAGTAACACACTTCTTCCAACAAGGCCACATCTACTCCAACAAGGCCACATCTACTCCAACAAGGTCCCACCTCCAAACAATGCCACTCCCTGGGCCTTGTTTAGGCAACTATATATTGCTGGGATTTCATGGGTGTACCTTCCCTGTCGTGTCTAGAACATACTGTCTAGCAGCAGGTATCCTGGCTGTCTGGCTCTTAGTCTCTCTGCCCCCTCTTTGGTGAGGTTCCTTGAGTCTTGGGTGTAGGAGTTGGATTGTAGATGTGTTAGTAGAGGTTGAGCACCACACAGTTGTTCTCTGCATTTCGACCAGGTGTAGATTTATTTATCTTTCTGGTTGGTGGTTTGTTTTGATTGTTTTCTGAGACTGTGTCTCACTGAGTAAACCATGCTGGCTTTGAACTCAGATTTACCTGCCTCTGCTGGGATTAAAGGCATGTGCCACTAACACCCACCAGATTTCCTTTCTTTCCTTTTCTATTTAATTAAAAAAAATTTTTTTTTAAGATTTATTTAAGGAACTGTAAAAGTAGCTCAGTAGTTAAGTGCTCTTGCAGATGACCTGAGTTCCATTCTTGAACCCACAGCAGGCAGCTCACAACTGCCTGGAACTCAGTTCCTGGAGATATGGTGCTCTGTTCTGGCATCCACAGGCAAGTACATGTGCATGCTAATACATACATATGCGTAAATAAAAGTAAAATGTTAAAAAAATTTTTTAAAAATAAAAAACAGGTTTGTTTTTATTTTGTGTTTGAGTGTTTTGTTTGCATTTCTGTATGTGCCATAAGAGAGTTCTGCTGGATTTCCTGGAACTGGAGTTAAGGACCATTGTAAGCTGCTGTGTGGGTACTGGGAATCGAACTGGGGTCCAAAGGAAGAACAGCCAGTGCTCTTAAACATTAAGCTATCTCTCCAGTTGTAGATTTCTGTAATAGTTTCCATCTTTCCCATATGTTATAAAAAGAAACTTTGTTGGTAAGGAAAAGAGCTATACTTATCTATATGTTTTTATTGGAGAGTTGAGGCCACTAATACATAAAGTTATTACTGACAGGTGTGTGCTGGCTGCCGTCATTTTGTTGTTGTTGTCCTGTTTCTGTTCTTAGTCCTGTTTTGTGCTTCAGTGATCATGCTTCCTTTGTGTCCTTTCTCTGGTCTCTTGGCTTACGCTTACTCCCCTCTTCACCCTAGAGTATTGTTTCCTGTATTCTCTGTAGAGCTGGTGTGGTGGACATGAATTCTTTTAGACCGTGTCATGGAAAGTTTTTCTTTTTCCTTCAACTGTGGAAGATATTTTTTCTAGGCACAGTACTCTAGGCTGGCATTTGTGCTTTTTTAGAATTTCAGGCACATTGAGCCAGGTTCTTGCAGCTTTTAAAGTTTCTATTGAGATATCAGCTGTTAGTCTAGTATGTGTTCTTTGATGTGCACTTGTGGTTTTTCTCTTGCAGTATTCAATACTCTTTCTTTGTTCTGTATATTTAGATTTTTGACTATAATATACTGTAGGGAGTTTCTTTTCTATTCCTGTCTATGGTATTGCTGGCTTCTTATATGTCTTTCCTTGACTAGGGGAAGTTTTCTTCTCTGATCCTGTTGAAGATCTTGTCTATGCCATTGACCTAAGATGATGATGATGATTCTCTTTCTACTTCTTCCTCCTTTTCTTCCTCCTCCTCCTCCTCCTCCTTCCCCTCCTTCTATGCTTATAATTAAAAGATTTGGTCTTTTTTTTTTTTTTAATATAATAGAGTTTATTCAGGGCATGCCGAGGGGAGTGATAGGGTGGTAGAGAGAAAGGCAGAGAGAGAAGAGGAGTAGAAGCCATCCATGAGCACATTGTGGGGCGAGGAGGAATAGGGAGAGAGGGGGAAGCAGTGAGAGGGCAGAGCTAGAGCAAGAAGCAAGAGAGCAAGAGCAGGTTTGGGCTTGTTACTTACTGTGCCTCAGATTTCCTGCATGTTTCTTCTATGGGTTTTTTGTTGTTGTTGTTGTTTTGTTTTGTTTTTTTTTTAATTATTTGTTTGAATGGTCCAATTCATGTATTTTATTTTTAAGCCCTAATACTCTTGCCGTCTACTTCATCCATCCTACGATAAGGCTTTCCCTTGAGTTTTCTAACTAGACTTTTGAATTTTTCATCCATATCCTGTTAGCTTCAAGATTTCTATCTATGTACTGAATTCAGTTTTCTGATTCTGAATTGTCTTTATCCTTTCATTCAGCCTTACACTTGTGTTTTCTTGGACTTCACTAAGAATTATTTCATCTTCTTTAGGTTCACTGAAGCGTTTGCTTATGTCCCTTTTAAACCCCTTGAATTTTTAAAAATTATGTCTATCATTGTTCTTTTAAATTTTGTGTTCTAGAGTTCATCTAAGTAATTCTTTTTTTTTTTAAAGATTTATTTTATTTATTATATGTAAGTACACTGTAGCTGTCTTCAGATACTCCAGAAGAGGGAGCCAGATCTCGTTACGGATGGTTGTGAGCCACCATGTGGATGCTGGGATTTGAACTTATCACCTTCGGAAGAGCAGTCGGGTGCTCTTACCCGCTGAGCCATCTCACCAGCCCCTAAGTAATTCTTGATGGAGAACATTTCTATAGGAGTGCTGGGTTTGAAGGGAAACATTATCTTCCCTTTTTTAAATTTATTTATTTATTTATTTATTTATTTTTAAAGATTTATTTTATTTTATTATATGTAAGTACACTGTAGCTGTCTTCAGATACTCCAGAAGAGGGAGCCAGATCTCGTTACGGATGGTTGTGAGCCACCATGTGGTTGCTGGGATTTGAACTTATCACCTTCGGAAGAGCAGTCGGGTGGTCTTACCCGCTGAGCCATCTCACCAGCCCCATATCTTCCCTTTTATATAGTTGTGTTTTTGCCATGTGATCATGTTTGAGGTGAGATTGTAGCCTGCCTCAGGTTGGCTGGTGCAGGACCTGCATGGAGCTGTGGAGATGGCATTGAGGGGTGAAACTGGTGTTCATTCTTTGGGTTTTGTTCTGTTGTTTTGTTTGTTTGTTTGTTTGTTTGTTTGTTTGAACACAGATTCACCATGTAGTTGTGGCTAGCTTGAACTCACTATAAAGACAAAGCTGGCATCAAGCTGACAGCAATCCATCTGCCTTTGCCTTTCCAGTGTTGAGACTAAAGGATTCTCCATGGCTGGCAAAGATGACCAAATTCTAAACAATTGGTAAAGCTAAGCTTCTGTGTCACTCTGCCTAGAAACCATCAGTGTAGTCCGTGCAAAAAAGGGGTTGTGTGCCCCTTGTTTTCTGACTCAGTTTCCTCTGTAGCCTGTCTTCTCTCTAAGCTACAGCGCTGTATTGCGTGTGTGTTTGTGTGTCTGTGTTTTCTTACCTTGAGTGTCCTCATTTGTCCCCTCCTGCATTGCAGCTAGTCAAGCATATCCCTTCAGGATCCACCATTCTCACTCCTTCGGGAATCTCTTGGCCATCCTAGCCCTTAATTGTCTCACCTCTGCCCTGGGGAAGCTTCTTTTAGCTCCAATGGTATGTTCCAAGCACTAGATGCAATGCAAGACAGCCAAAGTGGCCCTCTTTCTTCTTGGTAAAGTGGAACACACATAGAAATACCATTGGTGAAACCTGATAGGATTTTAAACTGATAAAACTTGGATAGTTCTTTAAACTGATGAGTAATGCCCTACAGAGGTTATTTGGCATTATATGGAGGCAGTTTTGATTGTTAGAGCTGTTGGAGGAGGATGTTATAGCCATCCAGTTGTAAATGTCTGGGATATTACTAAACATGGTGATACACAGAACACATTCCCCCCACACCAGACTCTGTCTTTGTCTATAATCACCAGTGAGGCAGTGTGTGAGACTGGGCATAACTCAACATTTGCTGTTAGAAAACTTGAGTTTCCGTTCCACCTGAGCCATGAGCCATTTACTGGTGGTTGGTCTGTTTGTCTTTTTTTTTTTTTTTTAAGAGATTTGTTTATTTATTTATTTATTTTTAAGATTTATTTTATTTTTATTTATTATATGTAAGTACACTGTAGCTGTCTTCAGACACTCCAGAAGAGGGCGCCAGATCTCGTTACGGATGATTGTGAGCCACCATGTGGATGCTGGGATTTGAACTTATCACCTTCGGAAGAGCAGTCGGGTGCTCTTACCCGCTGAGCCATCTCACCAGCCCCCTTATTTATTTATTTAATATGAGTACACTGTCACTGTCTTCAGACACACCAGTAGAGTTCATCAGATCCCATTACAGATGGCTGTGAGCCACCATGTGGTTTCTGGGATTTGAACTCAGCAGTCAGTGCTCTTAACAGCTGAGCCATCTCTCCAACTCCCGTTTGTCTTTTTTTTTTTTTTTTTTTTGGTTTTTTTGGTTTTTTTGGTTTTTCGAGACAGGGTTTCTCTATAAAGCCCTGGCTGTCCTGGAACTCACTCTGTAGACCAGGCTGGCCTCGAACTCATAAATCTGCCTGCCTCTGCCTCCCGAGTGCTAGGATTAAAGGCATGAGCCACCACGCCCGGCTCCCTGTTTGTCTTCTTAAGTCTCAGTTTTTTCATCTCTGTTCTAGCTAGGATGCCAGACCTCTATTTTTCATTGTGATAATCAATGAACTGTTAGGAGAAGGAGGGAAGGGGAGGGAGGGAGGGAGGGAGGGAGGGAGAGAGAGAGAGAGAGAGAGAGAGAGAGAGAGAGAGGGGAGAGAGAGAGAGAGAGAGAGAGAGAGAGAGAGAATATATGAGTCTGCATGCATTCCTGGCTCTATCCAGTCACCTGGGTGCTCCTGCCTCTTCTAGCTGTAGGTGTTTTTTCAGGACTGGCTGCAGCTGACCCCTTCCAGCTCATCCCCCCTTAGTGTGCCTCTTGTTTGCTGCCTTCATTCTGTTTTGGTAATCTGTCTGCATTCTTTCCAAGACCAAAAGTGATTGACTTTGCCCCTAGAATACCAATGAGTATCTTGGTGTCAGTATATCCAGACAAAGCCAAAGATAACAAATTACCTTGGTCAGGGAGAAAGCCTTGAAATAAAACAGTATTTTATTACTGCTTTAAAAAAAAAAAAAAAAAAGTTTTAGCCGGGCGTGGTGGCGTGCGCCTTTAATCCCAGCACTCGGGAGGCAGAGGCAGGTGGATTTCTGAGTTCGAGGCCAGCCTGGTCTACAAAGTGAGTTCCAGGACAGCCAGGGCTATACAGAGAAACCCTGTCTCGAAAAACCAAAAAAAAAAAAAAAGTTTTTAAGTACTCTAAATTTCACAGTGCAGACTCCCATGTCCCTTAGGGTCAGACCAAATGTCTGCTGATCTGCTGAGTGACCTTTACCAAGTTCTTGATTCATATTAGGTTGCTAACTGGTTGGCCTGAGGAAAATATGAAGTGTTTTTATAGAGAATTCAGAATGTCAATCCTGCCCAGGTGCCAGAAAGATCATTCTGCCTAACTTCTTCCCTTTACAGAGAGGGACGATGCCCAGTGTCACTCAGCCCTTTCTGGGCCTGCCTACATCTAGAGTACACTCCTGGTGTTCTTATGGACTCTCTGGGACTGGAAGGGTCCATGCAGCTCCAGCCTTCTACGTTCTGACTGGACAAAGGCTTGCGTTTTGCATCACTGGAACCTAATGCCTGACACATGTTAGATAAGCACAGTACCACTGAGCTGTGCTCCTGTCTCTACACTGTCAGACTGAGGTGTCTGCCGAGTCACAGCAGTCTCACCGACACTTCAGCAGGGCTTCCCTGCCTTTCTGTGTTTTCTAGTCAGAGGTTTGCCAAGCTTCTTAGAAATCCCAGGTCTTGATGCTCTTTAAAGACCCTTCTAGTGCTCTGTGTGTGTCAGGAAGCTCTGCTGTCTCTTCCCACCTCCCAGTATCGTTTTCTCTTGCACTTCACTGTTGAAACAGCATTTTCCAAATTTATAAAAGATGATCTACATAGTCCAGGGCTTTTCAGCACAGGTCACTGAACTTCATTTTTCCTAGATGATTTTAGGGTTTTGTTTTTTGTTTTGTTTTGTTTTGTTTTTTGTATGTGTGAGTACATTGTTGCTGTCTTCAGACATACCAGAAGAGACCATCAGATCTCATTGCAAAGGGTTGCTGGGAATTGAACTCAGGACCTCTGGAAGGGCAGTCAGTGCTCTTAACCACTGAGCCATCTCTCCAGACCACATGTTTTTGAGACAGCATATTTATGTAGTCTCAGCTGATCTTGACTCAGAGCACTCTCCTGCCTCAGTCTCTTTAGTGTTCATATTATAGCATGCCTTACTCTTCATAAGAGGTTTTTTCTTCCTTCCAACATTTTTTTTGATTCTTTGGGGATTTCACATCATAAATCTCTATGATGTTCACTTTCCAGTCCTTCCCTGTTTCCCCCCACACACACCATTCTAACTTTACTCCAATTAAAAAAACAGTCCAATTTGTGATACCTGTGTATACACTGGAATGTGGTCAAACTCTCGGTGGCCTGCCCCTTAAATGGCGCTGAGTCCTTCCCCTCCCACCCTGCTCCTGGAAGCCATCTATTGTGCAGAGTGACACTTCAGCATCCTGTCACAGTTTTTAAGATGGCTTCCTGATTAGCCTGCTACTATTTTAGGGGGGTGGGGTGGGAGCAAAGGCAGGGTTGTCACAGAAGTCTTGAATGATATGGGTCATGGACTTCAACACAGACCCAGCTGTAGTAAGGTTTTGTCACATTAATGTTACCTGTCAGAAGATGAAGCCTTTCCAGTTCTCAGCCTCTCCCTTCCTTTCCATCATTCCAGTTTTCTCCCCTACAGTGTAAACCTCTTTCCCTTGACTGCTTTGGCACCATGTTTCTGCTTTTCCTCCTGTGCCTCTGAACGTTTTCTTTTTAGCTCTGTCACCCACTTGTCCTTCTGAAGAGCCCAGGGTCTGTAGTTTGGTGATGACCTACGGATGCATCTCTCTAAATCTCACTCTTGAACTCAGGTCTCTCTGGCTCCTGACTTAAACTGAAATGTTCATTAATGTCTGTTGCTTTTTTTCAGTTCCTCCATCTCCATGCATTTAGGTCATTGTTCTTTTTTTCTCCCTTAACTAGAAACTTTTACAAAAACCTGTTTCTTCCCTGACTTTGTGCCATTTATTTATTTATTTTTTTTAAAGATTTATTTTATGTATTATATGTAAGTACACTGTAGCTATCTTCAGACACTCCAGAAGACGGCGCCAGATCTCGTTACGGATGGTTGTGAGCCACCATGTGGATGCTGGGATTTGAACTTATCACCTTCGGAAGAGCAGTCGGGTGCTCTTACCCGCTGAGCCATCTCACCAGCCCCCTGTGCCATTTATTTTATTTTATTTATTTATTTTTTTTTTATTTTATTTTATTTTTTTTTTGGTTTTTCGAGACAGGGTTTCTCTGTATAGCCCTGGCTGTCCTGGAGCTCACTCTGTAGACCAGGCTGGCCTCGAACTCAGAAATCCGCCTGCCTCTGCCTCCCAAGTGCTGGGATTAAAGGCGTGCGCCACCACGCCCGGCTATTTTATTTTTTTTAATGTAGTCTTTTTTTTTTTCTCGTTTTTCGAGACAGGGTTTCTCTGTGTAGCCCTGGCTGCCCTGGAACTCACTTTGTAGACCAGGCTGGACTCGAACTCAGAAATCTGCCTGCCTCTGCCTCTCGAGTGCTGGGATTAAAGGCGTGTGCCACCACGCCAGGCCTGCCCTTGTGCCATTTTTAAATCAACTTTTAATTTCCCATTATTTTATTTTAACTGATGTTCATTTCTCAGAGGTGCTGAGGCTCAGGCCCTGTGTGTGCTGGGCTGGTGTTCTAGCGCTGAGGTCACTCCTAGTTCCTCCTTTATTCTTTACATTTGTAATTCCAGCTGCTTGACAGACTCACTCTCAGCTGTGTCAAACTCTTCTGTCTGGTGTATTCTCCTTCTGGTTGATCTGGCATGTTGAGTCTTTTTTAAGATCCATATAGTTTATTATATAAAAAACACTGGATGTATTCTTTTTGGGGAGATGGCAGGATGAAATAATAGAGCTCTATCTCTATTCATGCTGTCAGCGATCACTCTATAATCTCAGATGATCCCAGTCCTTAGTGATGGATCACATGCTCGGCCGTTATCCCTTAAAACTGATAAAAGCCCCAGGAGAGTGTACAGTAATGTTTGAAACACTATTTTAAGAAGTGAGAAGTAGCCCTTGTTTTTAAAACAGGCTGCCAAGAAATAGCTAGAATTTAATTCCCTTCTTCTTTAGTTATTTCATATTCTCCTTGACTTAATTAGCTCTTGAAAGAATGAGTTCTTATCCTGGAGTGATGACTCAAACCTGCATTTCCAAGGGGTCTGAGTCATTGTTGGTATGTATAGGATTGCTTTAGGCTTCCATCACATTTGTCTCATGGGGTGCCACTGTGTGGGTGAGGAGGAAGGAACTGATCCAGGTTCCCATAACCAGCTGGTGGGACTGGTATAGATATTATGGTATAGTGGAGACATTTTCTAATCCCTTACATGTAGAATTTCAGAAAACAGGTCCAAGCCTAGGTTTCTCATCTATAGAGTAAATGAAGATGTCTTCCTGGGAGATTGATGTGAGAGAACTCCTGGCATGGAGTTAGTGCCTGTGTTGCCCTTTCCTGTTCCTTCAGTCGAAGGGTGATTGTCAAAATAGACTCTTCATACTTCTTCTCAAGACTAGGAAAGAGGGCAGACATTTATTGTCTGCTGTAGTTTATGAAAGCTTTCCCAGCCCTTTAAAAATATCAGTACCTCTTTGTGCCAGGATGGAACCTGGCAGCAGATGCCGGAACTGCAGGCCACTTTCCCAGGAGGGAGCCCGTCTGTGCAGCTGAGGGATCTAGAGATGGAGTTTTCCACCATGTGATCTTCCTTTTCTCATAGATATTATAAAACTGCTCACTGGTAAGGGCTCAAGATGGTAGGAACTAAGAAAAAAAGAAAAGAATTCACTGTGACTGCCTCCCTTCATATGTAGAAGGTAAATGCTCCTGTCTTCTCGCCAGTTTCTAAACAATCCTGGAACCGCTCTAGTATTCCTTCCTTAGTCTGCCCAGCTAGGGGACAGTCTTCTTTAGTTTGCATCTTAAGTGTATACTGGCACAGTCATCTCATTTTGTTTTATCATAAAAACAGGAGATGGTTGAGCATGGTGACACCTGCCTGCAGTCCCACCACTTAGAAGCAGTAGGATCAGTAGTTCAAGGACAGTCTCAGATACATACCAGGTTTGAGGTTAGCCTGGGGTATTTGAAACCCTGCCTTAGAAAACAAACAAAAAATGCAGTGGTACAGATGTTTGACTTTGGACGTGAGGCCTGACACACCCACAATGAAGTTTGTTCTGCTTTCTTGTGAATGAATTGGACGGTAAATGAAGTAGGTGGAATGGAAAAAAACAATGCCAGGATATCATAATTTTACATGAGAAAAGAGAACATAATGGGAATAGACTAAAATTCGTGTTTTGAGACAGGTTCTTTCTGTGGAGCCCAGGATGGAATCAAGCTTTTGATCCTCCTGCCTCTGCCTTGCTAGTAGTGGTAAATGGTTATTCTTAGATGGAAGAACAGTAAGTAAAGTATCTTTTCATCATTCTATTATTTTCACATGGTCGGAATGATCATATAAAGTCCAAATGAAATGCAGCCACAGTTTATTGTATGATTAATAAACACAAAATGAATAAAGAAGTCTCAGACATTTTTATAAAAGATGGAGATTGAACCCAGGGCCACATCCATGCTAGAAAATTACTTATACCTTTGGATGGAGCCTTGAGTTTCTGTCTATTGAGCAAATGATATGTAGCTCAGTGCCTCTTGTGATGCTAGACAGAGGCAGCAACCATATCACCTGACAGCCATGTGAGCATGTGAGCAGCAGCAGAGACCTGCAGTGGGCTGCATAGGAAGCCATGGTCTTTACTAGGAGAGATGTATTAATAATTTTGAGCATAATTTCTGTCCACAGTGTGGTTAATCAGGATATAATTCCAGCGTCTGTCAAGCATCTGTGGCATACCAGTCTCTTTTAAAAGTTGTCTTAAGCCGGGCATGGTGGCGCATGCCTGTAATCCCAGCACTTGGGAGGCAGAGGCAGGCGGATTTCTAAGTTCGAGGCCAGCCTGGTCTACAGAGTGAGTTCCAGGACAGCCAGGACTACTCAGAGAAACCCTGTCTTGAAAAACCAAAAAAAAAAAAAAAAAAAAAAAAAAAAAGTTGTCTTAATTCTCACAGGTTAGAAGCGACTGTTCCCACTTAGAACTCTTGTCTATTCATTATATTTATCATTTTAGAGACCATAGTCATCTCTGCTGTTCTGTAAGTTCCTAGGAGGAAGAGACACATTCTGATCTTTCCTAGTGCTTTGCACAGTAGCTCTCCAGTAAGTGGCATTGAATGGCCACAATTCAAGATCATTGAGTTAGGATTTTTCCTGATCTGATAGGTCCAGGGACGAGAAAGAAGGAAGAAAATGTGACACTTTCTCCACAGGAGGAGAATCATGTGGTTGCAGTATCCAGTGCTTACAGCCTATCCAGGGCTGTATGCTGGGGTGAAAGAAGGCTTTCTGCTTAGTTACCTCATCTCCCTCAGCCACCTTCCTTTCTTTGAATTCCACAATGTGGTTCTCCTTACTGGCTACTTATTACTGTAGATATCTATCCTTTTGAAATAAAATTATTTATTATCTTTTATAGTTTCTGTCAGGAACCCAGAATGCCTTGATAGTACAGTTTGGCCAATGTCTCATATGGTTGCTGTCAGGTGTTTCTATGGCTTAGACATCTAAGCTCTGACTGAGGCTTTAGACTTCATTTGCAAGGTCACTCATGTGGCTAGCAGGTTAGTATTGGTGTGTTGGTTCCTCCACATGGACCTCCAGAGGTCTGTGTGTGCCCTAACAATATACTAGTTTTCTCTAAAAAGTCACATTTTATCACTTCTCTTATGTTCTATTAGTAATGTACGATATTCCTGATTTGCTCGGGTGGGTGATTATATGTGAGTGTGAATATCAAGTATCAAGGATAGTGGACTCATAGAAGGCCCTCTCAGGTCAGCTACCATTCTCTTTACTACACTGAGATTCCTCAGTAGGGTTGTTGATTCATTTTCGCTGCCCTTGTCATTACTAATTTAGGGTCTGTCTTAGTCAAGGTTTCTGTTCCTGCACAGACATGACCAAGAAGCAAGTTGGGGAGGAAAGGATTTATCCAGCTTACACTTCCACATTGCTGTTCATCACCAAAGGAAGTCAGGACTGGAACTCAAGCAGGTCCGGAAGCAGGAGCTGATGAGGCCATGCTACCCCTGGCTTGCTAAACTTACTTTCTTTTTTTTTGGGGGGGGGGGTTGGTTTTTCGAGACAGGGTTTCTCTGTATAGCCCTGGCTGTCCTGGAACTAGCTTTGTAGACCAGGCTGGCCTCAAACTGCCTGCCTCTGCCTCCCGAGTGCTGGGATTAAAGGCGTGCGCCACCACGCCCGGCTTCAACTTACTTTCTTATTAGAATCCAAGACTACCATCCCAGGGATGGTACCACCACAGTGGGCCCTTCCCACTTGATCACTAATTGAGAAAATGCCTTACAGTTGGATCTCATGGAGGCATTTCCTTAAGGGAGGCTCCTTTCTCTGTGATAACTCCAGCTTGTGTCAAGATGACACAAAACCGGCCAGTACAGGGTCCTATTCTATATCATTAACTTTCAGCTGTTGCCTTCCTTAACCCTTTCTCCACATCGTTGCTTCCAGAAGCATAATTCTGAGAATATTGTTCTCTTCAGGAACCAAGATATACACTGCAGACTGCAAAAGCTATTGTATTTGTTGTTCTTTGTTTAAAATACCACCACAGACATAGTAACCTAAGACAACACACCTTTATTATCTCAAGGTGTCATGTGTCCTTGCTGAGGCTTCAAATAAGGTGTCAGTTAGGGTTCCCTCTCAGCTGAGTCCCCACTTCGAAGGAAGCTATCTCCAGCGTCATGTGCTTGTTGGTAGTATTCAGTTTCTTGTAGAGATTATTGAACCGAGTGTCTCAGTTTCTTTCTGTCTTTCCCTTCCCTTTGCTGTCTTACGGGAAGCGGCCCTTAGTTCCCTGCCACCTGGCTCTCTTATAATATGCCAGCTGGCTCAATGCAACCAGCAGGGCAGCAAAACAGGTGTTTAAATACTTTGTAATGCACCACATGAAAGCACTCATGTACATTCTTATTTCCCTCATTCTGTTAGTCAAAAGCAAGACATAGATCCTGCCCCACACTCTGGGGTGTGGGGCGGACGCGAAGCTGTGGAAAGGTATGAATACCAGAGGGAAGAACAACAGGCCGTTTGAGAGCCCGTCTGCCTCCACTGTGGGTCTGCTGTGCCCTCTGCAGTACACAATGTACATGGAGAAAAGTCCAGGATCAGAATAGATGATGTCATGTTTCCAATGCCAGCGTAAGCATGTTTCCTCTTCCTTCTCTTCTGTTTCAGAGTTACTGGTTCATCCTTGAGATTAATCTACTCTGAGCCATCCTCATGGATGAACTTCAGGATGTCCAGCTCACAGAGATCAAACCACTTCTAAATGATAAGGTAACGTCTGTTTTGTTTTAGCTCAACTATATATAGATGGTTTTCTTGTGCTATTAATTAACTTTTTTGTTTTGTTTTTCGAGACAGGGTTTCTCTGTATAGCCCTGGCTGTCCTGGAACTCACTTTGTAGATCAGGCTGGCCTTATGAACTCAGAAATCCGCCTATCTCTGCCTCCGAAGTGCTAGGATTAAAGGCATACGCCACCACTGCCCAGCTCATAATTAACTTTTTAATATATGAGAATACTAAGTAAAATACTTAACTTGATTCTTATTGATGCAAAACTCATTTCCTAGCCTACTCTTTGATGTCTCCCTGGCCCTTTGTTTTCCATAGGCAAATTCGGTAATTTTTTTTTGAAGTTTTTCTATTTTATAGAAAGGAAAAAATAATACAACCAACTTAAATAGAAAGTATCAAGGTGGTATTTGTTAGGCTCCAAATGTTTGACTTTTAGTTTCTATACGGAAGTTTTAACGTGCATGGCTAGTGGTGTGTACAGGCTCCGGTGCTCTCTCAAAGGTTTGCTGAGTCTACAATGTGACCATTTTTGTCAGAGATAGCTGTCAGGAGTTTACCTTATTTTTTGGTGGTAAAGGTATTTGTTTTTTATGAGACAAGGCTTTTTCTGTGTATTCTTGGCTGTCCTGGAACTCATGTTGTAGACTGATCTCAAACTTAAGAAATCCATCCACCTGACTCTGCCTCCTTAGAGCTGGGATTAAAGGTGTGCACCACCACATCCAGCAGAGTGTGCCTCATTTTTTATCTTGGTGTTGGAGAATTTCATGATGAGTGGCATACTGGAAAGCCACTAGAACTCAGCAGATCTTTCTTGTCCCTCCCTGTTCAGTGTGTACACCAGAAACTCTTTCCTACACTGTCCTTTTGGGTTACTGTCCTAATGCTCTGTTAAATCCTTTATAGCCAGTGATGGAGAGGGTGTGGTTAGACGGGTGGGCAAGAAGGGATGGGAGCACCCAAAGATGTCAATGTTAGCTTCTCTCTCTGTCCAAAGCAAGGCCCTTTATAACATCTTACTCTACTGACATATATTTTTTCCGACTTATATTGCATCCTGGCAGCCCCACACTCTTCCCTGTGACCTTTTCTCTCTGTCACTTCTTCCTTTGACTTTCACTAGACTTTATGTTCTCTCCTTTGGCAGTCTGTACTTTTTAAACACCTTCTTGACTTCTGCTGACTGCCCCCCACAATGGTTCCAGAAATCTCTATTCATTAAATACCATTTTTCTGTGTATATGAAGGACTGAACCTAAAAGGATGTGCCACGAAGAAGAGGAAGGTACTAAAATCTATAGCCATAAAGCTCAGGTCTGGCCACAGAAGTGAGTATTCTCAGGGCAGGAGAAAGCAGACAGGTTAGCTCCAGCAAGGAAGTAACCTGTCCTCAGTCTTGTTAATCAACAATGCAGATCCCAGACCCCAGCTCCAGACCAGTCTCAGGGGTAAAGACAGTGCCAGCATGACTCAGGTTTGACTTCTGGTTGGAACTGCCTGTGGAGATGTAAGAATCACTAATGCCAAGCCATCCCTTCTTACTGACATCTATCTGGACTGGTCTGGGATATAGTGTAGTTGTTTTGTTTGTACTGAAGATTAAACAAAGGAATCATGCTTGTAAAGTGCTCAGCCACTAAGCTACTTACAAATAAGGGCATTGCTATCATATCTGCTTCAATGTTACAGAGTGAATTCTGCCCCCCCCCCAATTTTCATACTGAAACTTTAGCCCCCACCACATGTGACTTTTGGAGAGGAAGCCCTATGATGGTCAGTTTTAATTGTCAACCTGCTGTGATCTAGGATCACCTGGGAAGGCTGTCTTTTGGGAGTGATTATCTAGCTTAGGATGGTCTGTGGGCATGACTGGGGGTTTCTCTTGATTATACTAAGTGATGTGGGAAGACAGCCTAGCAGTAGGCAGCACTGTTGTCTGGGGTTGAGTCCTGTACTGCATGAAAAAGGAGAAAGTGAGCTGAGCACTGGCCACTGTGTATGTACACCCTCTGCCCTGGGCTGGGCAGGGACTGACTGCGGCTGGGACTGGCCGGGACTGGCTGGGGCTAGGACTGGGGCTAGGACTGGAACTGGAGCTGAGGCTGGGGCTGGAACTGGGACTGACTGGGGCTGGGACTGGCTGTTTCAAGTTCCTGTCACCTTGACTACTCAGCTGCTATGGATTGTAACCTGGTTTGTGAGCTAAAATAAAACCTTCCTCTCCCAAGTTCCTTTTGTCAGGTTTTTTTTTTTTCAGCAATAGTACAAAACTAAGACTTTTATAGAAGTGATTAAAAGTTCAGTAAGATCAGAAAGACAGAACCTAATCTGATGGGTTGGTGGCCTCTTCTTGTTACTGTGTGAGGACTTATTAAGAAAGCAGCCATTTGTAAAGCAGGAAGAAAGCCCTTATCAGACACTGTAACCTCTGTCTTAAACCTTGCAGCTTCCAGAACTGTGAGGAATCAACTTTCTGTTCTTGTAGTTCATTGTGGCCAAATAGACTGACTCCAAGCAAAGCCTCACTCCCTAACGGCTTTTGGGTTCTCTTGGATGTGCTGTTCTGTTCCCATGCACTTCACACACTCCATCTTGCTCCTTTCTCCCTGAGACATGTTCCTGTCCCAGTTACCATTCATGAACACCCCATGCTCTGACTGAGCAGGCAAGAGTCCCCTGTGAACAATGGCGTTGCCGAGGACTACTGACTCCTTAGCTAGCCCTCCACCTTCCTGACTGTGAGGATTCCCTGGTGCTTGAAAACTGTCAGCTCTGCCCAGTAAGTTGGTGCTTTTGTATATGTTGTAAAAGAAGATGATGAGGAAAATGCTTCTCCTCCATCTCCATGGTGTCATTTGATGCTCTAGATGGCTCTGTGACATAGAGAGCACAGATAAGGACGTTTCCATATTGCTGAGTGAACTAAAGCTAAGAAGGAAGAGGCTGGCAAGATTGAGTTCCAGGTACTGCTTGCAGGATTTCTCCATATTGGCACTGATTTTTTGGACTGGATATTGTTTAGGACACTGTTCTATGTATTGTAAAATGTTTAGCAACAACTTCAGCCTGTGACCACTAGATGCTACTAGCCTCCCCCAACCCCCTGCCCAGTGGTGACAATAAAAAGGTCTCTAGGTATTGCTAAATGGGGTGCAAAGTCACTGGCATTAAGAGAAAGCCTCTGGACCTGACTGAGTAGATGCCCTAAGAAGCTTTGTTGTTGTCTGCCTCCCTGCCCCTCCCACTCCCTCATTTTCCTCCCTTCTCCCTTTCTTCAGTATGGAATATGGGCTATCCTGCTATTATTCATTTACTAAGTACTTTTATGTACCAAATGTTTTACATGTATTCTCTCTTAATGCTCTGATTTCTCTTTAAAGTACTATAATCTTTACGTAACAGATGACAATAACCGATTGATAAGCCAGCTTGCCCAGTCAGTAAATGGTAGAGCTAGGTCTGAAACCCAAGGTTTTCCTATTCTGAAATGTTCTGCGCGCCTATGTGACCATGTAGACTTTACCAGTGTGACTTTTCTTGTCTCTTTATGGAACAACCTAGAAATGTATATTATTTTACCCCATCTTTCACTTGATACTTTGCTCTTAGCATAAGATATTGCCAAACCCTTTCAGGCTTCAGGGAGCTAAAGGGAATGTAGACAGACCCTGTTCCAGGGAAATGTGTCCTGGAGTGACCATAAGGAAGCATTTTCCATATATTTTAAGAGAAGCTCATGTTAACTTGTCTTATAACTTGTTGGTATTCTTCCCATTTTTATTTTAGTATGACTGTAATTTTGTCTATAGCTCAGAATTGTCAAGAAGTGGGTGAATTTGCCATGTTTATTTTGGCTCCAGTAATGAAAAGAAGTAACCACCAAAGCAGAATGTATAGATATATGAGTGTTTTTTCCCCTCAAATAACATTATAAATGTGGTAGTACAGAACTATAATACCAGCTTAGAAAGCTGAGATAAGAGAAGACTACGCCCTAGATTATATAGAAAGACCCTGTCTTAAAAGAAAAAGGAAGCCGGGCGTGGTGGTGCACGCCTTTAATCCCAGCACTCAGGAGGCAGAGGCAGGCGGATTTCTGAGTTCGAGGCCAGCCTGGTCTACAAAGTGAGTTCCAGGACAGCCAGGGCTATACAGAGAAACCCTGTCTCGAAAAAAAACAACAAAAAAAAAAAACAAAAAAAAAAAAAAAAAAAAAAAAAAAAAAAAAAAAAAAAAAAAAAAAAAAGAAAGAAAAGAAAAAGGAAATCCAGGACTACCCCTGAAATTTTAGCACTTAGAGGGCAGAGGCAAGAAGGCTGTCAAGAGTCTGAGGCTAACCTGGGCTGCATAGTGAGCTCCAGGCTAGCCAGGGCTATATAATGAGACTCTGTCTCGAAAATGTATTTAGCCATTTTCAGAGTATTTTTAGAAATATTATTATTATTCTCCAACTGGGCATGGTGGCGCACACCTTTAATCCTGGCACACAGAAGGCAGAGGCCAGTGGATCTCTTTAGTTCAAGGACAGCCTGGTCTATGGAGCTAGTTCCAGGATAGCCAGGGCTATGTAGAGCAACCCTGTCTCATCAAAAAACAAAACAAAACAAATAAACCAACCAAATATTATGTTATTCTTCTAACCTCTTGCCAAATACTCAGCTGTTTTACGGATGAAGCTTATACCTGGTCCAAAGCCAGTGTCTGTTAAAGTGTTAGAACCCAGACTAGCACCTACCACCTTTAACTTTTTTAAAAAATTTTTATTTATTTATTTATCTATTTGTTTATATATCCATCAGTGTCTACATGCATGTCTGTGTGAGGGTGTCATATCCTCTGGAACTGGAGTTAATAGACAGTTGTGACTTGCCATTTGAGTGCTGGGAATTGAACCTCGGTCCTCTGGGAGAGTAGTCACTGCTCTTAAACTGCTGAGCTACCTGTCCAGCCCACACATTAATATTTAACTTTGACCTTGATCTAGGGGTCTGGTGTTCTCACCATCTGCTTGTTAGCTCTCCAGCCACCTCATCCAGAAGCTCTCATGCCAAGAAGGAGAGCCCACCATGCTTCTCGCTCCCTGTCTTTTAGTCTGCCTACTATGGCTTTAGATACTACAGAGTCTAATGAAAGCCAAAAGCCAGGTCTGAAGAAACCACATAGTAAGCTATAGTTGTCTTCAGAAGCGCTGAAGATATATCAGAAAGAAGAATAAATACCCAGGGGGATGAACTGAACAAGCTGTTTGCTTTGTGTTGGTTATTATAGTAAATCATGAAATAGCCCATACTGTGGTTTAAGGTTGGTTATTTTACTAAAGACTAGGCATATAAGCAAAGGGGAAGGGGGTGTGTATAAGAGGAAGAACTCTGGGATCAACTTAAAAATAACTTTTTAATTGATATGGTTATTCTGTTTGCATGTATGTCTGTGCACCACTTGTGTGCCTCATGTCCACAGAGACCAGAAGATGGCATTGGATCCTCCCCAAACTGTAGAGATACTTGTGAGCTGTCATGTGGGTGTTAGAAATTGACCCTGGGACTTCTGGAAGAGCAGCAGCAAGCACTATTAAGTGCTGAGCCATCTTTCCAGCCCCTTGGAGCAGCATATTTGTAAGCTCCAGGAGAACAGAAACAGAAAAGTTTGTGTATCAGGGTTCCTTTTTGAAAAGGTGTGTGCAGGGTGGGGCACGGGGACAGGAGGTCATGAGACTCAGCCTTTAGCAGCACATGTTGTATAAGCCTGATGACCTGAATTTGATCCGCAAACCCAAGTAAAGGTGGGAGAAGAGAGCCAGCTACACTTTGTCCTCTGACCTCCACAAGCACACAGTGCTACCCATATCCCTCCTCTTGCAGTCATACACATACATGCCATAATAACATTCCTAAAGTCTTATAAAGGTTTCCAGAAGGTCTGACCTGCCTGGTGGGTTACTGGTTAAAGGCTGGGTAGCTAGAGTGTCAGGAAGGGGCTGGAAAAGAAGGCACAGTGAGTGTCATAGGGCAGTCAGTACCTGAGTCCCTAGCATTCCCAGGTGAGCCCACAATGTTTACTTTCTGTGGTCCAGACTTCATGTGGGTAGTGTTGCTTTCTTGGAATCTGAGATTATGAAAAAATACCAAGAAAAAATGAGGGCATGAATCCTGTCTCAGGGAAATGATAAGAGACAGAGTAAGGTTAATTGGAGGATGGTTTAGGATGCCCCTACTAATGTAACTTTTGGCCTTGGCCAGTGAGAACTTGATTACTTCGTAGTAAGTTTCTGGGAATGAGGAGATGTGTGCTTTGAAGGAAAAAAAAAAAAAAAAACTAAAAGAAAGAAAAAGAAAAGTGTGGGGCGTAGCTTGATGGTAGATCATTCATCTCCTGAGTAGGAGGCCCTGGCCCATTCTCCGGCACTTCCCCACCTAGTGTCCGCAGTTAAACTTACATTTCCTGACACTTTCATTAGATACTATTCTAGGGTGCTATTCTGTTATGAACTAGAGGATGGGCATATCTTAGTGTTCCAAGAGTAATTGTCAAAACTGTTGTCAGAAATGACCGAAGTGACACTGGGCAGGGAGTGTGTTCAAGCAACTATTAATACCACCACAACAGACTGAGTGGCTGAGAACCAATTTCAAGAAACAGGAGATGGTAAAGAGAGATGAAACCATAGTCACAGCTTATCTGAGAGCCCAAGGAATTAAATATATATATATATATAATTTACACTGGTGTTTTTCCTACATATGTGAGGGAGTCAGATCCCCTAGAACAGGAGTTACAGACAGTTGTGAGTTGCCTTGTGGGTGCTGGGAATTGAACCTAGGTCCTCTTGAAGATTATTTAGTGCTTTTAATTGCTAAACCATCTCTCCAACCCAAGAATTTTTTAATGCAGGAGTCTGTGACCTGTAACATTAGCCTAATAGTGTATAGTGTAGATGTCAGCTTCAAAGTTGAAATTGTATTTTTTGTCAGTCTACAGGTGATTGCTTGATTATTGCTAATTGTATTACTCAGTTATTAAAGACAAATAGGGTATTTTCTGAGCTTATGTAACCCATCTACTTGCTCATTCTCCCATTTTCATTTTACTTTCTCTTGGGAAGGAATTATTATTATTATTATTATTATTATTATTATTATTATTATTTTGTTTTGTTTCGAGACAGGGCTTCTCTGTATAGCACTGGCTGTCCTGGAACTCACTCTGTAGACCAGGCTGGCCTCAAACTCAGAAATCCACCTGCCTCTGACTCCCAAATGCTGGGATTAAGGGCATGTGCCACCACTGCCCGGTGGATTTTTTTTTTTTTAAAGATATACCATGTTTTTCTTTTCTCTGGAAGGTTCCTTATTGTTTTGTTCTTTGCTCCAGTGTTAGGGATGAAACCCAGGGTTTTGGCATGCTGCCCAGCCTTGGTATCACAGAGCTACATCCCCACCATGCTCCCCTTTAGAAGATCTTTATCTTGAGAGGGAATCTTGTTAAGTTGTGTAGGCTGGCCTGGAGTTTGTAGCTGTCCTGCCTCAGGGACTCGCATAAGGTTGGATTGCAGGTGTGCCACCACACTCAGCACTCAGGCTTTTGTGTCGTTTGTTTTTTAGATCAATTTATTTTTAAAACTTTTATTGTTATAACAACTTGCTATCCCTTTTATTGTTATAACAACTTGCTATCCCCACTTTAGTTGCTCCCCCCTTTGGTCTTCATTTCTTCCTCAAATCCTGCATCTCTTTTGAAGCACTCATAACCTCTTCAAGATGACAGTTTTACACCCATTGAGTGTCAGGACCAAGAATAGATGGTGAGTCACACATAGACCACCCTCCCGCTGAAAACTCACATAGCTGGCAGATTCCCCAGGTCCTTTCTGGGTGTTGCTTTTAAGGTCTTATTATCTCATCTTCCTTCACATTCTGCCATTGCCTTCTGCCTCTCAGAAGAACCACTTAGACTTACTTTGCCCAGAGGTCAGAAGAGGGTGTCAGATCTCCTGGAACTGGAATTATAGATGGCAGTTAGTCACCATGTGGATGCTGAGATCCAAACTCAGGTCCTCTGGAAGAGCAGCCAGTGCTTTTAAGTGCTGTGTCAATTATACCTACCCATCACTTACATTTCTTGATTGTATTGTGAGAATACATCTCTCTTTTCTCTAATAATTATTTTTTCCCTTCCAATTTTTTTATTTATTTGTATTTCATACTTATTTTCTTTCTTTGACCAGTTCTTAGTTACCTTTTTCTTACTCAGTTAAGGGAATTACTCACTTTGAAGTTATCTTTTTCTTTGCTTCTTGTTTACTTATTTACTTTGTGGTGCTGAAGTTAGAACACGGTACTTTGAATATGCTATGTAAACATCTTTATCTTGAGCCACATGTAAAGCACATGTAAAGCTCAGAGCACTGCACAAAGATGCTCCCCACCTCTCTCTCTCTCTCTCTCTCTCTCACACACACACACACACACACACACACACACACACAAACATTAAATAAAAGAAAAAATGATTATTAGTACCTGCTTTCCCTGGGAGTCTAATAATTTGATTAAGATTTTTGCTAACTCTCAACAAAAAAGATAGCTGGCATTTCTGGAAGGAATTGTCTGTTTCTACTTTTGGCATTTCTCTTGTGTTCATCTCAGAGGCTCATACCTCACACAAGGCCTTGTGGGTGCTATCACATGATCATAGGAAGCAGAGTATGTGCACCAGTGACAGTTGCTCCTGAAGAGCCCAATCAGGCTAGAGTGACTTTCCAAATAGTCCCTAAATAAATAGAGAGTCTTTCCAAATAGTCCCTAAAGGAACCTCCAGGAACACTGATATGGCCTTTCTTAAGTCTGTGATTTTTTTTTTTTTTGTACAAATCCTTTTTGTGGTAAATTACGAAAGGGAAATGCATGCTTAGTGTAGAGAAGCATTAAGGAACTTGTGATCTCTCATAATTCCTATGCAGAGACAGATGGTAGTTAACTTTAGGTATTTTCCTTCTGGTTTTTGTTTTGTTTTGTTTTTTGAGACAAGGCTTCATAATCTAGCCAAGTTAGGTTGGAACTCACTGTGTTGCCCAGACTAGCCTTGAACTCTCAGCAATCCTACCTCAGCTAAGGGTTAGGATTATAGGCATGGGTCTGGCTTAATTTTTTTTTTAATTGGCTTGTTTATTATATAAATCAGAGAACTTCCCTGCTGGTCATTTATATCTGACTGAAACCATCCATTTTAGTCTATGCAAGGATCCTTCCTTTGGTCTTTGATAATCTTACTGGAACCCTTGAGACTGACTAGTAGGAGCCATTCAACACGATGATGCTCTTTTGCTTATGGCAGCCTTCCCTGGAGTGTGCTGTCGTGTGTGTGTGTGTGTGTGTGTGTGTGTGTGTGTGTGTGTGTATCATAGCTATCTTCATATGCTGTAACTGTATAAGACTTTTCAGCTATTTAATCAGCTTTGAGTCAAGAATGATGCTAAGACCAGCCTTCTCTATCCTTTTTATCATTGCTAGCATCTGCAGTTTCCCAGTGGTTGATCTGTTGTGGATTTCCTGTGTACATTGTAGAAAACCCAAGGCTGCTTATCTAGAACTTTATTCCTTCAGAAGGTCATCAGTGTCATATACAAGTTTCTGTAATAATTCTAAACCTAATAGCAAGGTGTACTGCATACGCCTATAATCTCAGCACTCGGGGGCCAAGAGGACTGTGAGTTCAAGGCTACATACTGAGAACCTGTCTTACAAAACAAAATTAAAAGCAATGTAAAAACGATTACACACATACATGTACAACTTGGATTGTCCGTGTTACTAACGGCTACTTTACTCTATTGGATACCACTGCTCCATAGTACTCCGGCTGGTTTTCCTAGCTCCTCTCCTGAGCAGGGTAGTTTGTTTCACTTGGTGTGGGTATTCATGGGGCTTTGCTTCAACCTCTGTTTTGTCTTGACAGCTGAGTAAGTGGTGGATCAGGAAGAATGATATTTTTTTTTCTTAATGTTGGGAATTGAACCCAGGACCTTGAACATACTAAGACCTGTGCTCTGCTGCAGAGCTGTGCCTCTGGCTCACAGAAGAGCAAGACCTGTGCTCTGCTGCAGAGCTGTGCCTCTGGCTCACAGAAGAACTATTTCTAAAACCAGCTTGAACAATCAGATATCTAGAGGGGCAGTGTTGAGAAAGGTGTTTATTAGCAACTCTATGCCTTCTGGAAGCTGTTGGGAAGATGAATACATGTGCAATTATATAACGGTCTAAATAATAAGAGAGCTTTTCAGGGAATGGCTTGTACTAAATGAAAAATCAGATCAGAAGGGTTCTCTCTCTCTCTCTTTCCCCAAATCTATCACCTGTTCCTCTTTCTGTACTCATTTTATTTTTAATTTATTTTTATACTCCATATTCCATTCCCTGCCCCCCCATCCACCCTCTGTCTGCTCCAATCCCACACCTCCTCCCCACCCCGCCCCGTATCCACGTGGATGTCCCCACCCGAAGTCCTCTATTGTATGTGTGTTGGGGCTCATATCAGCTGGTGTATACTATCTATCTGTTTGGTGGTCCAGTGTTTGAGAGATCTCAGGGGTCCAGATTAATTGAGACTGCTAGTTCTCCTACAGAATCACCCTTCTTCTCAGCTTCTATCAGCCTTCCCTAATTCAACAACAGGGGTCAGCTGCTTCTGTCCATTGGTTGGGTGCAAATGGCTGCATCTGACTCTTTCAGCTGCTTGTTGGGTCTTTTGGAGGGCAGTCATGATAGGTCCCTTTTTGTGAGCGCTCCATAGCCTCAGTAATAGTGTCAGGCCTTGGGACCTCCTCTTGAGCTGGATGCCAGTTTGGGCCTGTCACTGGACCTTCTTTTCCTCAGGCTCCTCTCCATTTCCATCCCTGTAATTCTTTCAGACAGGAAAAATTATGGGTCAGAGATGTGACTGTGAGGTGACAACCCCATCCCTCACGTGATGTCCTGCCTTCCTGGTAGAGGTGGGCTCTATAAGTTCCCTCTCACTACTATCGTGCGTTTCATCTAAGGTCCCTCCCTTTGGGTCCTGGGAGTCTCTCACCTCCCAGGTCTCTAGTGCATTCTGGGGCACCCCCCCCCAAACCTCCTATTACCTGAGGTTGCCTGTTTACATTCTTCCTGCTGGCCCTCAGGGCTTCAGTCCTTTTCCCTCACCTAACCCTGGCGTCTTAAACACTGAGGAGATGCCTCTTAATCATTCCATTGATTCCCTCAAGAATTACCATCATATAATCCCTATCGAGAGCATGGTGAATTTTGAAACTTTTAGATATGGTGTACTTCTTTTTTTTTTTTTTAAGATTTATTTATTTATTATATGTAAGTACACTGCAGCTATCTTCAGACACTCCAGAAGAGGGCATCAGATCTTATAACAGATGGTTGTGAGCCCATGTGGTTGCTGAGATTTGAACTCAGGACCTTTGGAAGAGCAGTCGGTGCTCTTAACTGCTGAGCCATCTCTCTAGCCCTGGTGTACTTCTTGTTTTTGTTTTTGTTTTTGTTTTTCGAGACAGGGTTTCTCTGTGTAACCCCGGCTGTCCTGGAACTCACTCTGTAGACCAGGCTGGCCTTGAACTCAGAAATCCACCTGCCTCTGCTTCCCGAGTGCTGGGATTAAAGGCATGCGCCACCACGCCCAGCTCTTTTCCTTTTTTTTTTTTTAAAGAGATTTGTTATTTTTATTTATATACATGGTGTGTGTGTGTGCACGCGTGTGGGGTGCCTGCAGGAGCCAAAGGTTTTAGATTCCCTGGAACAGGAGTTACAAGTAGTTGTGAGCTGCCCCACATGAGTGATAGAACTCAACTCATGTCCTCAGCAAGAGCAGTGTGCATGCTTTTGTCTTTGAGACAGGGTTTCTCTCTCTACCCCTGCATGTCCTGGAACTCACTCTGTAGACCAGGCTGGCCTCAAACTAAGAGATCCACCTGCCTCTGCCTCAAGTGCTAGGATTAAAGATATGCCCGGCACAGTGTTCACTCTTAACTGGGGAGCCATTCCCCCCAACATTGCTTTTCTTAAGAAATCTAACAAAAGTTAGATTTGAAATTTTCATTTCCTGGCTTGTCTTCTTACAGTTTCTTTAATTTGTGGATCTGGAAACCATTTTTCTGTCCTCCATCCCCCTCAGGGTGGCCTCCAATATCTTCCCTTCCATGTTTCTGCTTCTCCTGTGTGTTGAGAGTGAGCTTTAGAGTATGGTTTATGTTTCACTGTGTGCCTGCACGTTAGTGCTTTCTTTCCACAGAAGGCATGACATAACAAGATTTTCTGGGTAAATTAACAGGAGACTTTATCTCATGTTAATCTCACCTCTGAAAATATAGCCTGCAGTAGTATATCAAACACCTACTCCCTCTCCAAACCTTTCAATGAGAATCATTTTAGTTTGTGACGACCAGGAGGCTACACATGCACTACTTTCACTGTGAACTAAACTTACTGCACATTTGGAGAAACTGACTGTGTTTTCTGCCTTCTATTGACAGAATGGCACACGAAACTTCCAGGACTTTGACTGTCAGGTAAGGACTGTACAAGCACCAAAGAAGCTCTGTACAGGATCCCTACAGTGCCTCCCTCCCTGCGCTGGTGGTCTTAGAGAAGTGGATCTTGTATTGCTGTTGTTTGTATTTTGTTTTGTTTTGTTTTGTTCAAGCAGGGACTATAGACCAGGCTGACCTTGGACTTATGACAGTGCCTCCTGCTTCAACCTCCTGAGCTCTGGTCTTACAGGCATGGACCACCACCCCTAGCTAGAAGTCCATCATAGCTAATCATGAGAATTCACTAATGTTCTTTTAGTCACTGGATCGAGCTTAGTTAAAACAATTTTCTATCTATTCAAAAAGAGTCTTCTAGGAACCTGTCTAACAACGGTAGGCTACTTTGAGCTGTGTCTTTGTGATTGAGATCTCTGTTCCTTGGATGATATCAGAGCCCTCATTTGTCACAGTGGACAAATGAAGGTTGTCACTAGACTCAGGTAAAACCAATGGCAGGCAGTTTATAGAAGAGATACCTTAATAGCAAAATTGTTTCCTAAACCAAAGATCAAATTATTAGTAGTACAAAATGAATATTTTTCTTGGCTTTATGTTTGGAAATGCAAATTTTATCCTGGCTCAGTATTTTTCCACATGGTACTGTTCTTTATAATCTACTATTGCCAATTAGAAAATCAGTAAAATGAGCCAGCCATTCTCCACCCACCTACTTTATCTGTTAACTAGCCCTGAAAGAAATCTAAGAAAGGAACACACAGATACATAGGGAACCTTACAAGCCCCCACAGCCTGACTCTCTCACTCTAGGATGGGTGCCATAGCTACAACATGAAGTTGACCTAACGGGTACTGGCAGGAAAGGACAGCTCTTCAGACTGTACACAGTGTTCAGCCTTTTTGCATGTCCATCAGGAAAGAATTGCTTCCAGTATGCACTTCATGTTAAGTACAGTCTTTATAACGTTAGCATCAAAGACAAATCCAATCTATTCAATCTTTGTATAGAGAAATTTAAAAACAAAACAAAAACCCTTTTTGTGTTGGCAAACCAGTTCCATCACAATTATTGATCCCCTATGATAGAGTATTTATTGGATATGATCTTTGAAACGTATGTTTTAGAGAAGCAAAGCAACATTATAGGTTTTCATTGTTCTTAATATTTGAGTGAGGACTCTGAATGATTAGGACAGAGAAACTAACTCCTCCTGAATCCATTACTTTTTTTTTTTTTCCTGGATAAGTCTAGAACTAGCATTTAAGTAATCCACTTGTCCTTAAAGCTGAGGTTAGTTGGCAGGTTAGATGAGGCTTGCTATGCATGAGCAGGCTGGTCGTGTTGTCCTTGAGTCCTAGTTCCAGCTGGTTATTTTTTTTTTTAAAGATTTATTTTATTTATTATATGTAAGTACACTGTAGCTGTCTTCAGACACTCCAGAAGAGGGAGCCAGATCTTTTTACGGATGGTTGTGAGCCACCATGTGGTTGCTGGGATTTGAACTTATCACCTTCGGAAGAGCAGTCGGGTGCTCTTACCCACTGAGCCATCTCACCAGCCCTCCCAGCTGGTTATTTATGACAAATCAGCCCACTGTGCTTGGCAGTCATTCACTCAGGTTTAAAGTCTTTAGAACTGTTGAAACTCTGTGACAGTGGGACAGTCAAGATTGAGTTTACTTGTTTTTCATTTAATCTGACATTAGCTATGGTTTGGGTCCTAGTTGGATTAATTGGAGATGATTGTTTTTGACATAATTTACCAAGAAGGAGATCATTGCGATACAGTGACAGGAGGACTCTGTAAGGCATGTCAGAAATAGGACGCAGGCACTCCTCTCTGAACGCCCCTGCTTTCATCAGGTACCAAGATGTTAGTAAATTTAGACCATCTCTTTTCTGCTTTGCTATTTGAGTGTGTGTGTGTGTGTGTGTGTGTGTGTGTGTGTGTGTGTGTCCAGGGCCTTGCTCATGTTGCCAAGTATTCTTTTTTGGGGGTGGGGAGGGTTTGAGACAGGGTTTCTCTGTGTAGCTCTGGCTGTCCTGAACTCACTTTGTAGACCAGGCTGGCCTCAAACTCAGAAAATCCACCTGCCTTTGCCTCCCAAGTGCTGAGATTAAAGGCGGGGGCCGCCATGCCCAGCTGTATTCTTTTTTCATATCTAAGTATAAGTATAGATTTAAGTGAAATTAAATTTAATATTAAGGCTTAAAATTAGTCTAATAAGGGCCAGTAAAATGGCCCAGTGGATAAAGTGACTTACAATGTAAGCCTTATAACCTGAGTTCAGTCCCTGGAACCTGCATAAGGTACAGGGAAAGACCAGCTTCATACATCTGTCTTCTGACCTTCACATGCATGCTGTGGTGTACACACAGGAGTGCAAGGTGCACACAGTAATACTCCAGCAAGGGACCAATGGGATGTTTCAGTGGATAAAAGCTTACTGCATAAGCCTGATAACCTGAGTTCAATCTCAAAAAGCCTCTTTTTTTAAAAAGCCACATGGAGAGACTAGAGAGATGGCTCAGCAGTTAAGCGTTCAATTTCCAGCAACCACATGATAGTTCACAGTCATCTGTAATGGGATCTGCCCTCTTCTGGTACGTCTAAAGACAACTACAATGTGCTCATATAAATTTTAAAAAACAAAACAAAAAAACCACAAGCAGTCTGCCAGATGGCTCAGCTTGCAGCCAAAGCTGACAACTTGAGCTTGATTCCCAGAACTCACAGGATAGCAGGAGAGACCAGAGTCTCACAAGTCATCTTCTGACTTGTATGGCATGTCCATCGCACTCCAGTAAATAAATAGATATAATAGAGGTTTTAGAAAGAAAGCCTAGATGCTGTAGTGTGTCTATAATCCCATCACTCCTAGAGTGAGGTATAAGGCATAGATAGGAGACTCTCCTGGAAGCCCAGTCTAGTTAGCCTAGAGTATACAGTTTGGCAAAAACAAGAAAAAACATGCTTCAGCAAGGTGGAAGGAGTGAATCAACTCCTTAACATCTGTCCTTTGATTTCTGCAAGTACACCTTGTAATGCACACATCCAACAATAATAACAATAACTACTACTACTGTTGTTGTTCTTTTAAATTGGAGCTATGATCTAATACAATGGTAGAGCTCTCCCCAGTCCTGAAAGTCAACAACAAAAAACTCTATTCCTGATTTTCTTTCTGTTATGAGGTCCTGTGCTATTATGCTAAGGTGTGCCTGTCTTTGGAACCTTCATATGACATACTTTCTTTTGGAATGTATCAGATTAAACCTAATTTTCACCAACGTAGATATACAGTGGTTTTGATTTCCTTCCTTCTAGTGCTGCTAAAAATAATTTCCCTTGTTATAAAAAAAGAGAGCCTAAGTTGGGCGTGGTGGTGCACGCCTTTAATCCCAGCACTCGGGAGGCAGAGGCAGGCGGATTTCTGACTTGGAGGCCAGCCTGGTCTACAGAGTGAGTTCCAGGACAGCCAGGGCTATACAGAGAAACCCTGTCTCAAAAAAACAAAACAAACAAAAAACAACAACAACAACAAAAAAGAGAGAGCCTACCCAAAAGTGTCAATACTTTGAGTGAAGCCTAATTATCTTCTGGCATTGTGAGGTACAAGTCTAGTTTAGGTCAGATAGAAATAGAATGATGGAAGGTGCTTGTGACTGTCAAATGTTTGTCGCTAGTTTTGGATACGTGGGTTCTCTGAGTTAAAAGAAAAACTGACAAGGATTGTAGCTTATTGGTAGAAGGCTTGCCTAGCATGCATAAGACCCCAGGTTCAATACTCGGTCTTCAGCACTCAATAAACATTAGTGGATAGTAAGACGCTCTTATCTGGCAGGATATATCGTCTCTGTAGAAGAAGCTAATAATGAATGTCATAGAATAATACAGGCTTGGCCGAGGATTGAATAATTCATGTTGCCTGTTTAATTACAGTTGCTCTGTAGAGGACCCATTTGAGGACCAGATATTATCACTACAGCGCAAATCAGTATATGTGATTTGTGAATGAATGGCTTGCCACCAAATAAGAATTAAATTGGTGGCCGGGAGTGGGGGGTGGGGTACCTTACAGAAAAAACTAAAGTCAAAACCAAACAAAAATCACAAATTGCCATCTGCCTATATGTATGCTCTGTAAGTGGGGGGTTTATCAATATCATGTCACATGCATGATGGCTACCAGCTTTTCTCAGACGTACAGCCTAGAGCCACAATGGTAAGAAAAGATCTTTACTGTAACACTATGATAGGTTTAGGGCAGGATCCTCAGGGGTAGAGAAATGGCCCACACTGCTCATGCACACTCCTGAGACACAGCGTGGTAAAAAAGTTCTGGGCAGGCCGGGCGTGGTGGCGCACGCCTTTAATCCCAGCACTCGGGAGGCAGAGACAGGTGGATTTCTGAGTTCCAGGCCAGCCTGGTCTACAGAGTGAGTTCCAGGACAGCCAGGGCTATACAGAGAAACCCTGTCTCGAAAAACCAAAAGAAAAAAAAGAGGAAAAAAAGAGAGTTCTGGGCATAGGGCGAGGCTGGTTACACTCTTTCTCTCTCCTAATGGCCATCCAAGGCTGTGGAAAGAAGATATTAGAGCGGGTTCTGAAGGAGAAAATGACTTTTAGGATGACATATTGCAAAAAAGATTCTTAGATGAAAAATGTGGCTGGTGGGAAGGTTGGAGGGTGTGGGTGGCTACAGAGCAAAAACTGGGTGCCTGGAAGTGTTGAGTGAAAGGTATGAGAAGCCAAAAGGGAGAAGGTAAGGCCACAGTGTTACAAGAACTTCGACAAGAAACTTGACAGGGGCTAAGTAATTGGCAGAGGTTTTTTATTTGGTTTGGTTTGGGAAAATGGAGGGTGGTTTGTTTGTTTGTTTGTTTGTTTGTTTGAAACAAGGTTTCTCTGTGTAGCTCTGGCTGTCTTAGAACTCACTCTGTAGACCAGACTGGCCTCAAACTCTCAGAAATCCACCCTTCTCTGCCTCTCCCAAGTACTAGGATTAAAGGTGTGAGCCACCACTGCCCTGGTCAGTTGGGTATTTTGCTGTGAGATTATACAAGTGAGCTTTATCCCTCTGTACAGAAGTAGTGAGTGAAACATTATACCAAAAAGCCCTGTATGTTGGGACTTAGAGCGTAACTCAGAGGAAGTACAGTTGCCTAGCAAAGACCTGAGTCTCACACGCGCACACACACAATTTCTACTTAACAACGGAAGATTCATAGTAAAACATGATAATAACATTTATTATTGTGTTTAACATGATAAAGATAACATATAAAAACAATAACATTTCGTATTAGCAAAAAAGTTGCAGCCAGGCAGTGGTGGCGCTCATCTTTAATCCCAGCACTTGGGAGGCAGAGGCAGGTTGAGTTCAAGGCCAACCTGGTCTACAAAGTGAGTTCCAGAACAACCAGTGCTACACAGAGAAACCCTGCCTCGAAAAAACAAAACAAAACAAACACAACAACAAAAAAGTTGCTAGGATGGAGAAGAAATAGTGGCAGGCATTAAGTGATGATAATTAACTGGTCTCAGAGACAAAGGGCCAGTGATACGGTGACAGCACATTTAGGTAAAGGGAAAGGACATGAGAAAGTCCAAAGCTGCTGATTATTCAAACCGGTACCATCCTAGCTCGGATTATTAACTGCGCCTGGTTACGATGCCATCTGTGGTTGATACGGGGAGGCAGGCAGGTTAGATTGAGATGTCAGCGACCTGTATGAGCTTAGGTTGTTTCATAAGCCTGGAGTGTAATGCAATGTGTTCCTAAAGTATACAACCTCAGAGATGACACTAGAGCCTGTGAGAAGCCACTCTTGAGTTCTGCCCTCTGAGCACAGGCTGCCATTGTGGGTCACATTCTAGAATGCTGGTGTGGCAGTCCCTAGAGAAAGAAAGGGCCAGTGAGACAGATGAGGGTTGACTGGAGCAGGAAGGGGACAGAATCAAAAATCATTCCATCACCGGTGTCTCTGCAGCTCTTCCCCTAGTTTGCAATGGAGATATATTCACAAATCCCCATGGAGGTTAGTGCCTTCCATCTTTCTCTTCGTGCGTTTCCTCTCAGACTGTTTACAGTCACATTCTTTCCAAAGGAAGAGGAACTCCAAAACAGTAACAACACAGAGCACATTATGGGGAGGTAGGGACTGAGCTCTCCCCAGAAAGGACGAGATTGTGTTAAGGGCCCAATTTTGACTCTGAATTTTATACACATTGTGAATGATGACAAAGCAGTTACTTTGCCCAACTCCCCTACCTACTTTAAAGGGTTTTTAAAATTCCATCTTTGACACCTCCAATTTTTCTTTCATGTTTTTCGGGACAGGGTTTCTTCTTTGTAACACAGGCTGTCCTAGACTCATTTGTAGATCAGACTGGCCTTGAACTCACAGAGATCCACGTGCCCCTGCATCCTGAGTCCTTGGGATTAAAGACATGCACCACCATGCCTAGGGACAGCTCCATTTTTATCATTGTTCTATCATCCTTTTTCAGCTCATTGTCCATCCCTTTACACACACTACTGCTGACTGCCTGGCTACGGATTGGGAGACTTCTCTGTTGAGGCCACATTGTAATCGAGTGTTTTCTTGGGTCTCATACAGTGGCTTATCTGAGGCTCAAGTGGACTTTTTACTCAGATTTTATTAAAGGTTTGAGTGAGGCAGAAGGAAAGATCTACTAATAGATAGTCATAGTGACAAATTTAAGGGACCTTACTTTTTTGTTTTTGTTTTTGTTTTTCGAGACAGGGTTTCTCTGTATAGCCCTGGCTGTCCTGGAACTCACTTTTGTAGACCAGGCTGGCCTCGAACTCAGAAATCCGCGCCTACCTCTGCCTCCCGAGTGCTGGGATTAAAGGCGTGCGCCACCACCGCCCAGCGAGACCTTATGGTGTCAATCAAAAAAGACTTATTCCCCTCTCCCAATATTCTTACTCAATCTTATAATTTTTCTCAATAAACTAAATATGGAGAAGAGATACTGGTCTTCTTGAGTTCTGTTTCAGAGTCCATTCTGTTCCTCAAGGAAACAAAACCCTAGGCCTGGGATACACTGCTTTTCTTCCTATCATAAACACATACAATTTGTGGTGTACTGTGGAATGTTAGTATGACTAATTTATTGTACATACCATCTTCTGCATCTGTTCTTTCTGGGCACTGTATTTTTAAGACTTTTTTGTAGTTAATGCTTGTACTACTTGTTTACTCATTTTCATTTCATTATATAAATCATAATTCAGTTATTAATTTCACTATGGGTTCTAGGTTTTAAAAAAATAAACATGACTGGTCATTGTGTGTGTGTGTGTGTGTGTGTGTGTGTGTGTATCCATCCATGTTTGAGAGTTTCTTTAGGTACATCTAAAAGGAGATATTGTGACCAGGGACACATATGAAATACATTTTTGAAACACACACACACCTTCCAAGGTACAGTTGGTACAAGAGATAGGCCCTTCTTTTTTCTTTTATTTTTTTTTCTTCTTCAGAGCTGAGGACCGAACACAGGGCCTTGTGCTTGCTAGACAAGCACTCTGCCACTGAGTTAAATCCCCAACCCCAGGTAGGCCCTTCTTAATGTAGAAATTTCCAAACTCTCCTCCAGAGCAGTTCCAGATTACATGTCTGCCAAGAGGATATTTGTGTGTGTTATTTTCTACATTCTTGTTGTATCAAATTGCATTTTGTGGATTCAGTTTGTACTTTCCTGATGGCTTTCTTAATTTTTTAGGACAGTACTATGTTTGTCATAAGTTGTTATTATGTGTTAGTTGAGTTTTTATTCCACTGGTTGGGACACTGATTAAAAATACAGTGTTTCTAAGGCAGAAATCACGTCTCTCTGGCTTGCTCTGTTAGCCTCAGAGAACTCAGAGCAGAAAAGCATATAGTAAGGGTTCACTCAGTCGATATTTAGTAAATTATTAACTTGGTATGTATGTGTGCATCACACACAGCCATACACGTGTGTAGATCACCTCAGTAAGCCCATGCAATGACGGATTTACTTCTTTATATTCTTTCTATCCAAACCCTGTGCTTCATTTCATAAACAGTTCATAATACCTGAGTCTAGTCTACATTTCTCTTTCCTTTATTTAACCCATTTAGTGGGCTTTGATAGGCAAAATCAGTAACCAAGAATATTAAATAGAGAAGCATGTGTACCATGAATCAGTAAAGCTCTCTCTTTGCTCTGGCCTGGAGCCTAGGATTTGAGATATACTGATGTCCAAGCAGAAATTGTCTTTTCCACATAAGGGAAACCAAAGTTATAATGAGGTTCACTATTAAATAGAAAATTATTCTGGAAGCCCATTGCATTTGTTGAGATTCCAATTGGCACAATTAAGTCTTTCTTATCCATGTGAAACTTTGAGACAGATGGCGACTTCAGAAATCCATGAGGCTAGATGCGATTTTTTTTTTAGCACTGTAAAAGTTGGAGAGGACTAGAATAAATCTCCCAACACTACCAGTTGCAAACCTTTCTAGCTTTACTCAGTTCTCTGAGCTGAGCTGTACTCTGACTGCTTCTCAACTTAACCTTGCTTCGGTTCATGTCTCATGGGCTATATGGAACAAACTGCCTAGCACCCTTAAACAGGGAACAGCCCAGGATGTCTCAGGACTTGAGAGCACACACACCGAGGACCAGGAGTTAGAGTACTGGCAGGCCACCTAAAAGCTACCAGGGTTACTCCAGTTTCAGGAGAAGCCCCAAGGCACAGATGTAATCTCTCACTCTCAAACACTCCTGTAGGGGACATATAGTATAAGACACAGGCAAGAAAGGAGAGAGATTCTATGCCAATATACCTTTCAGGGTTACCAAAATTATCAAGATCTTTGAAGCTTCTGGCCTGTTTATGGAGGAACAGTTTCACATCTAAAATTTCCCTATGTGTTCTTTCCCAAAATATTTCCTGGCTCTTTATCCAACTTGCTGATCTCCTTTTTATACTCAATTACAAATTTATTATCAAAAATTTTTTGATTTCCTAGACTCCTGAAACTGAGTTTTGAGGACAACAAGGGGTCTTTTTCTGTGTATCTATTTATCAATTTGGTTAGTAGAATTAGAATGTTCAAATAGTGTGAACGGCACTGCATCTTTCTGGTGAATTTACAGTTCATTAAGCCTGCCTGAGGTTTTACATTGTCTTATTACAGGAACATGACATTGAAACACCACATGGTATGGTCCACGTCACCATCAGAGGCCTACCAAAAGGAAACAGACCTGTTATCCTGACATACCATGACATTGGGCTCAACCGTATGTATTTGATTTACAGCTTTTTATCATAATGCATAATCTTTATATATTAAAGAAACAGTATTTCATTTAAAAAAACTTTATGTATATGCATGCTTGTACTACATGTATGTATGTGTACAATGTGTGTGCTTGATGTCTGTGGATGTCAGAAAGGGGCATCAGATTATCTGGAACTTCAGTTACAGATGGTTGTGAGCCACCATGTGGGTGCTACAAACTAAACCCTGGTCTTCAGTAAGAGCAGCAAATGCTCTTAACCACCAAGTCATCTCTCCAAACCCAAACAATGGTATTTTAATAGAACAGAGACAGTCTTCTTTCTTAACACTCCATCTCTATTGTTACATACAGGGTTAATATTCTAAGGTAGTGTGTAGTGCAGTGTGTTTGGGGAATTTTAGGCCTATGTTTTACGATTCTACTATGTCTGCTTAGGGGTGAAAGATAAATCTGTCAGCTATTAAGAAAGTGGAGCCAAGTCATTTCCTGGTTTTGTTGTGGTGGTCCTGGTAGGAACGCTGGGCCACTCTCAGGCGAAAGAAGTGCTCTGCTACTAAACAACATAGCCTAGGCCGTGATTTTTGTTGTTGTTCTTGTTTTGTTTTATTTATATGTTTGAGGGTAGAAAATTTTGTTGTAAGAAACTCACTGGATTACTAACAGTTTTCTTTCTGCATGCAGCCTATCACCAGATTCTATAAATAGGTGCTTCGTCTTAGCGTTCCTATCATACAAACTCAAATGCAACAA
>LR751983.1:6172-18403 GCA_902729485.2 Mus minutoides | reverse complement strand
ACGTTGGGTCTCTGAGCATTATGGATAGGGCAGCCTGTGACGTGAGCTGGGTCGTTACTCATGCTCCTCTCTCACTGCAGCCTGAGGCTCACCGACAGCCCACGGGTGATCTCAGGCCATCTTTCTTCCCTAACCTTTCACCCATGGCCAAGACTCTCCCGCATCCTTCCCTGCATCCCCAGCTCCACCTCATCCAAGTGCTCAGAGGGAATTCCATCCAGAACCCAGGCAGAAGCTTAACGGGGAACTGGCAAGATGAGTTGAGCTGAAATTTTTTTCTGAAAATAGACTGTCTCCAGATTTACACAGATTGCCGCATTTATTAGACTGTGAGATGCATCGTTTTGAAATGGGAAGAATTGGGAGAGAAATGTTCAAAATGTGAGAACATTCTGTAAATATAGCTATTCCTCCCACTCCCTGCAATAAAGATGGCTAAAACTGGAAGGAACCTATTTTTTGTGTCTTGGATGTCTTGGGCAGGGTGTAAGTGGATCTCTACCCGCCATCAACCCAGTGTAAATGCAGAATGAGGGTCAGGGAGGAGGCAGCAGAGGCCACAGTCCCAGACTGCACATTTCAGAGCACTACCTAACTTGTTCCCTCTCACGTTCCTTCAGCCTAACTTCTCCCTCTCCATCCCTTGCTCTCTCTCCTTTTCAGCTTTCTGTTTATCTTTTTCTTTTTGAGATAAGGTCTCGAAAGGTCACTAGGGTTAATCTCCAAGTCCTGTGCCGAAGTAAACTAAACCTTCTACCCTGGCCTTCTGAATTCCTGGGTCTGTAGGTGTAACTACAAAATACCCTGCTACAACGCCCCTATTTCAAAGTATGTCATACTACCTTAGAATGGAAATTTAACCTTTTCAGACTTCCTATGTTTCTTTGAAATTACTGTGTCACACAAATATATCACACTAAATTTGTAGAGTTTGTTTGGTTTGAAAAAATGGTCTCTCTATGTAGTGTATGCTGACCCGTAACTTCCTGTACATCCAGTCTAACCTCAAACTCTGGTCCTCCTCTCTATGTAGTGTATGCTGACCCGTAACTTTCTGTACATCCAGTCTAACCTCAAACTCTGATCCTCCTCTCTCAGCCTCTCTCATCCTAGTAACTGGGATTATAGTTGTTTGCCCCCATGCCCTGCGACCTCTGGTTTTATTTAGGAATAATGTGTGGACAGAAAAGTACACCTTCCTTTAGTGGACAGCCTGTGAAATGCTCTCACATGCTAATTCTATTAACACCATTTTTTTTTTTTAATCTCTTAGCTCTCAGGTTTTACCACCAACATTGTGGACATAATTCTGGCTCATCACTTTGGTCAGGTAAGCACCTGTGCTTGTATGAAAAGCCTTCCTGTGCTTCAGGAAAGAAAGAGAATATGGCCCGTGCAGTCAGAAGGACACGTGGGCCTGCAAAGGCCAGGCCTGTGGGAGGGGCTTCTCTCAGGCTCACAGATCTTGGCACTCAGAGAGAGACAGAAAACAGCCTTTCCCCACCTGTCCCGTGAGCAGAATGCCATCTGGGTATGTTTGACAACACCAGTGCCTCACCAGACAGCTTTAGAGCCACCAGGAGGTTCAGGAAGGGCTTCACGGGAATAGAAATTTCAGAGGAGACAAGCAAAGAACGCTGAGGTGCTATTGGGAAAGGAGCTTAGAGATGACCTCATCCAGCCAGGGGGCCAGGGGCTGAGGGACACTGGCATCTCAGCAGTATGGCTGCTGTCCTGGGAAGGACAGCTGTTTGTGGGGGATTTGCCTCCAGTCCTGATTTCTAAGGGAAAGTGAGTGGTGGAGGCACTGAGCAGTGAAGTGCTGAGCTGTGAGGGGCTGGAGTGTGGAGGGGCAGTTACAAGGAGGTGTGGTTACAGGGAGGCGTGGTTACAGGGAGGTGTGGTTACAGGGAGGCGTGGTTACAGGGAGGTGTGGTTACAGGGAGGCTTGGAGGTGCTCTGTTTGTCTGCATCCTTAATTCTAAATACCCCTAAAGGAGAATGGAAGGTGGGATAGAGCAGGCTGTTACCACCTACTGGTTATGTGCGTGCTGAGTAGTTTTTATTTTTTCTGGTGTAGGTGGTATAAGCCTGGATCTTCTGAAAGAAGAGCCAGTGCTCTTAACCACTTAGCAATCTCTTCAGCACCTTGGCTTAATTTTAAGAGAGGGAGCCGGGCGTGGTGGCACACGCCTTTAATCCCAGCACTCGGGAGGCAGAGGCAGGCGGATTTCTGAGTTCGAGGCCAGCCTGGTCTACAAAGTGAGTTCCAGGACAGCCAGGGCTATACAGAGAAACCCTGTATTGAAAAAAAAAAAATTTTTTAAGAGAGGGAAACCATAGCCCTGAAACACAGCATAATATACCACTATTGTCCACATGAAAGTGATGGAACTGACATTTGAATCAGGGTCTAGTTCCAAAGTCATTATTTTCTTTTATTTCATTTTATTTTTACCAATATTATACATTTAGAAAGAGGAGCTTATTCAGGCTTATTATACAAAATCTATGATATATCCCATTTCCTCTTTCTCATAGGCAATCACTTTAGGTCTTCTGATTCCCTGCTCTCTTGCTTTTGACAATGTCTGTCCCCAAGAATGGCATCAAACTTGGATGCTCTTCCTTCAGCTTCCCAAGTGCTGGGATTTTAATCTGGTTCTTTGTGGGTGACCTCCATCCATATTATATTCTTGACAAAGGGGACATAAGTCACATATACTGTGGTGCACATACTGTACATGCATACCTCTGACCTTCGTCCTATGGATTCTCGTATATATCTACATAGATTATTGTATAAAATGTCTCCAAACAAAAAGAACAAAGAAGTTCTCTTCTTCCATTCATTAATCCCCTAAACACAATTACTCACTGTTCCATTACCTCTCTTCTTTACTTTTGCCTTTTATTTTTTAATTTAAAATAAGTAAAATCATAGGATATATTGTCTGGACCTGGCATTTTTTGCTCCTTATAACTATCTTTGGTATATCCATTTACCAGTTGGTGCCCTGGTTTGACACAGAATATGGAACAGAATTCTGATGAGGCCCATAAGTGTTGTTGATCTTAGAAGATGTTAGCCATTCAATGTGTTGGTACATTAATAACTCTACACACCACCCCCAACCCCCTCATGAGCACAGTGGCTCTTGTCACTGAAAATATAAACGAAATAAGATGAACTCGTTCTGCCTTCGGTTTACTGGTGTTTTCTTCCACTCGTTCTAGGAGGAGTTGCAGGCCAATTTGGACCTCATTCAAACCTACAGACTGCACATTGCTCAAGATATCAATCAAGAAAACCTCCAGCTCTTCCTGGGTTCCTATAATGGGTAGAGTTGTCTCCCAACCCTTCAGTTAACTGTATAGTCTACCTCTAAAATCTGCTTGACATTCAAGGAAGCAGAGAGGAGAAATAACTCCTGCCATTGTTGTATAATGGGATTGCCTATGGTGTTTGACCATTCTAGGATGGAAGGGATGTAAGAAAGATTCGAGGCCAGCCTGGTTTATAAAGTGAGTTCCAAGACAGCCAGGACTATACAGAGAAACCCTGTCTTGAAAAAAAAAGAAAAAAAAGAAAGATTTTAAAAAGAGCTTTAAAGAAGTACACTGTGAGTTCTAAAAAACAGTTGCAGTTTCTAGGCTCTCTTAAGGGAAAAAAGAAAGCCAAATTAACATATATTCAGAAAAAGCAAGTAATACTGAAGTCCAGAGGAAAGCCAAGCACGTGTAGGAAGACACAGGGTGGGGGTGGGGGTCACAGCTTTTAATGCTGTTTGCTGCCACCTGGTCATGAAGCAGGCTGAGTAGCATGTGGATGTAAGTCAACTCCTTCTTCCTTGATTATTTCAAAATTTACTGTCATCTCTCTCCCTATCCAAGGGTAGGCTGAGGAGAGAGCACTGATTCTTACCCTAGGAATAGTTTTTCCAAAGAAGGAATGGTGGGGAAGGCTGCATGAGTCAGCTGTACGATTGCAGAGATACACAGCCAGGAAGGCGCAATGCCAGGATTTAAATCTGGTCTGGAGAGCTTTCCTATTTTTAATTGAAATAAAAAAGATAAAAGTCCTGTGCAAAGCTATTATAAGTAAAACTCTCTTCCCACATAAAAGTACACCATTCCTTCTTCAAGGGAATGTGCTCATTTCTACAGACCACTTGGGAATTCAGTCAGCCTTGAGGATCTCAGCAGTGTAGCCACTTGAGTTTTCAAGCTCTCCCCCTTCTTTTTTTTTTTTTTTTTTAAATCTAAAAAGATTTATTTTATTTATTATATATAAGTACACTGTAGCTGTCTTCAGACACTCCAGAAGAGGGAGCCAGATCTTGTTACAGATGGTTGTGAGCCACCATGTGGATGCTGGGATTTGAACTTATCACCTTCGGAAGAGCAGTCGGGTGCTCTTACCCACTGAGCCATCTCACCAGCCCCACTCTCCCCCTTCTTAGCATCGCTCAAACCCTGTTGTTCTTGTTTTGTAGCAGGCATGTGCCATGGAAGTGGCTGCTCAGGGCACTGCTCGGGGCCCTTCTGTCCGCAGGTGTGAGGACAGTGTTCCTAGACCATCACACTCTGGAGGGCATGTCCAGGAGACACATGAAGGGCCTGGTTTTCCTGTAAATGATGCTGATTCTGCTTTGTTTGTCTAGGCGCAGAGACCTGGAGATCGAAAGGCCTATACTGGGCCAAAATGATAACAGATTGAAAACATTAAAGTAAGTGCCTGTCTCCCCACTGAGTCGCTGCCTGCCATGACTGATCTGCGTTCAGCAGTGTTTGTGCTCCCTTGCTGACCGAGTGCTCTTCTTCCCCCTGTTCCTAGGTGTTCTACCTTACTGGTGGTGGGGGACAATTCACCTGCTGTGGAGGCTGTGGTAAGTGGTACTGACGTGAGGAAACGGTGATTAAAGTGTAGTCCAGCGTGTATGGCAAGCACCCTGCTGACACTGTAGACACATGATCACACTAGGTCATGCTGTGTCTAATCGCATCCACCAGGTTCTACTGTGACATACTTTGAAAATCAGTTCCCCAGAAGTGTCACCAGGTCTCCTCAGATTGATCAGTGTGGTCCTTGATGGCTCTGTGTGTCACTGTCCACTCTGGCAGTAACTGTCAGGTGTTTACACTCAGACTTCCACTTGGGAAGTTAGCACCACACATCCAGTAGGTGCAGAAGCTGCTGAGAGCCTTTCCATAGCCTTTCCATAGCCTTTCCTTATATTGGCTTAAATAACATATTCCATGATTTTTTAAGGTATAATTTGTCCAAATAAATAAGGCCTTTTCATTTTACTTCCACACTCCTGTTTTTAGAGAGGTGTGGCCTCATCTGAAATACAGAGAGCCCACTTCTCTAATCACAGACCCACCTCTCTTGCCAGAGCCCCTCATGCCTCTGATGGTAGGCACTTAAGAGTTATCCCCGAGATATCAAGGAGAAAGCCCCAAGTGCTATGACCCCTGGTTGTGCTCACTAATTCAGCATCATCTGGAGCATCTCCTATTCAGTGCTGAGGAGTAACAGATGCTATCTCTGTTCCAGGATTTAGGAAATGCAAAGACGTATCAGAGACCAGTGATCAGAGGTAGAGCATTAGCGTGTCTCCAACCCTACCAGAAAACACACACAGCCTCAGTGACTGTGGTTAGTTAAACGTGGAGACATAATACATTATATGAATTACAAAGTAGTGAAGAATGGAAAGCATGGTTTATTATGCAGAGACAGAAGTTGATTTCCTAGAAAATATTTATGCTATACTCTGAGCACTGTGACTAGATATCCATTTTAAAATTCTACCTGTAGAATCATGTTTTCTGTACAAAAAGGTTGCGTTTGTTTACCCCACCTGCATTGTCCCTCACATAGAGCAGACTGAACCTCTGACCCAAGCTTTGCTTCTCGATCATCTCCTGGTTTTAGAGGAGTTGTGTAAGCCTGCCCTTCAGCAATCCTGAGATCCCAAGTTCACCTGGATTGCTGATTCTTGCCTAGGTAACTCGATCCACTCCCTGACCGTTCACTGCCTCTTCAGTACCACACTTGTGCCACTGCTCTGCTAAAGCACTCAGACCTGTCAGCTCAGTCAGCTCCATGCCTCCTGAGTTTGCCTCTGTGTGTGTCGGCACTGTACACTCGCCACCACAGTGACTCGTGTGCCCTACACAGTCCTCCTTTCTCCACCTCTGCACGTCTCCAGACACCCACCTCTTTTTGTCTGTCTCTGAAAACCCTACTGGTCTTCTGTGTGTTCATTGCACACAGCAGTGACGGTTTTGAACTGACTTCATTTTCCTTTTTGGTATGTATAGTCACACACGTTCCTGGATCCCCAGCTCTTATCATAGCTTCTGTGTGTATATTCTTAGAAAATGTGATAAGGAAAAGTTGTTTGACTAAGTGATTAAATGTGATTAAAATTTTTTGATAAAAATTATTTGATTAAAATATTGGCCTGTTGGAGCTGGAGGTATATGGCTTAGTGATAGGGCATATACTCAGAGATAATCTTCTCAAACCGTTTTCTTTGAGGACATTCTCATGGATATAAAGGTCCAAGATCACAAACAAGGAGATGAGGCAAGCCATCATCCCTGATTTTGGTGACCATCACAATGGAACAATCACAAAGAATTCAGCATCATACTGGAGAGCCAGAGATCTTGAGTCAGAAGAGTCAGAGGCTAGGGTGTGGCAGCTGTCCGCCTGTCTGTCCCCTCCAGGCAGGAGGGGCTGAGCAGGGAGGTGGATACAGGCTTAGGCCCAGTGGACACAACTTAGTGCAACTGTGCTGGAAAGGCTTGGAGGAGATCCAGTAGGGCGGGGCCACAGTCCTATTCACCTCTCTGAGAAGGGAGGTGCCTGCCCACATGTCTTATGGACTTTAGAGTCATTGTGCTGTTCGTTAAAGATATGGAAATGACAGATTTTTTTTTTAAAGATTTATTTTATTTATTATATGTAAGTACACTGTAGCAGTCTTCAGACACTCCAGAAGAGGGCGCCAGATCTCGTTATGGATGGTTGTGAGCCACCATGTGGATGATGGGATTTGAACTTATCACCTTCGGAAGAGCAGTCGGGTGCCCTTACCCGCTGAGCCATCTCACCAGCCCTTTTTTTTTTTTTTTTTTTAGATAAACTCCAAGCCATTAGGCAAGCAAGCATCATTTATAACCTAATCTATCTGATTGTAAGATCACTAACATGGTAATTCTAGCAGTTTATAGAATTGTTTTCTTTTTCAGGTTGAATGTAATTCTCGCCTCGACCCTATAAATACAACTTTGCTAAAGGTAGTGTATTTGTTCTCGTAGCCGACCATTGTGATAACTGAGATACATTCCAGCTCTGTGTTTTTTTTTGTTTTTGTTTTTGTTTTTTTAAGATTTATTTTATTTATTATTGTATGTAAATACACTGTAGCTGTCTTCAGATACTCCAGAAGAGGGCGCAAGATCTCGTTGCGGATGGTTGTGAGCCACCATGTGGATGCTGGGATTTGAACTTATCACCTTCGGAAGAGCAGTCGGGTGCTCTTACCCGCTGAGCCATCTCACCAGCCCCCCAGCTCTGTGTTTTAAGCTACACTGTGTGATTCTCTTCTCCCCACTTATGGGCATTTGTGTTTATTTTCTTTGTCTCTCTGTCTCTGTCTCTGTCTCTCTCTGTCTCTGTCTCTCTCTCTAGAAGAATAAGAAAAAAATTCATGAATTACATTTATGTATTTATTGGTGGGGAACAACACATGCCAAGGCACACTTGGAAGTTAGAACAACTTCCTTCTCTCCTTCCATCCTGTGGGGACACTCAGGGTGTGAGGCTTGGCTGCAAGCACTGGGACCTCTGAGCCATCTCACCAGCCCAGAGAATATATTTTCTAAATTACTGATATCCTGCCCACTGAAGAAAATATCTAATAAAAGTTTTTTTTTAAAGAAATATGTAGTAAAATATTAGTGTCTGTTTTCTATATGTTTTTAGATCATAATATCAGAGGGTCTGGAGGTCTGGGCATAGTGGTGCATTCCTTTAATCCCATCACTCAGGAGGCACAAGTGGATTTTTAGTGAGATTGAGACTAGCCTGAGCTACAAAGAGACGCTTATTTTTTTTTTTTCAAGGCAGGGTTTCTCTGTATAGCCCTGGCTCTCCTGGAACTCACTCTGTAGACCAGGCTGGCCTTGAACTCAGAAATCCACCTGTCTCTGCCTCCCAAGTGCTGGGATCAAAGGCATGCGCCACCACGCCCGGGTTTTTTTTTTTCTTCTTTTAAAGACACAGTAGCTCCCTATGTGGTCACGGCTTGCCAGGAACTCACTATGTAAGCTGGACTGACCTTGCCCCAGATGTCGAAGGGCTTCCATTAGAGCCCCGTGCAGCAGTGTCTTACTTCTAACTAGCTTTTAGCTTCTAAACTTTGCAAAAGTCCCTGGCCACACTAGTTTGTTTCATTTTATATTTGTCAGATTACATGGTTGTTTCTCAGGCTTGTTTTTCTCAAATTCTAATGCCTTTTGTGACATCCTTCTGTCTTAAATAATGGCTCCCATCTAAAGGATTTTAATTCCATCAATGAATGAATATATATATATATATATATATAGTATATGAGTATTTTGCCTGCAAGTGTATGTTTGTGCGTGGGGGGGGGGTGTATACATCATGTGTTTGACTGGACTGGTGGTGTCCTAGAAGGTCAGAAAAAGGTGTCAGATCCTTTAGATCTGGATTTGCAGAGTGTATGAACTGCCATATGGGTGCTGGGGATCAAACCCTGGTCTTCTAGAAGAACAACACATGCTCTAATTAATTACTGAGCCATCTCTCCAGACCTTTCATATCCCTTTAAACTGAGGCAGGTCAGCAGAATAGCCCCTCTCTAAGGTCAGGTCATACCATCTGAAAAGAGGATATTGGTTTCTGTCTGGTCTACACGCACTGCGGACAGTGTTAAGTACAGACTGGCAGATGCTACACCTCTGTCATCAAGTTAGAAATGCTAGTTCTCTGGCCTCATTGCACACCTATTCAGTCAGAATCCTCGAGATACTATCCAAGAATCAGGATTTAACAGTGGATTCCAGTACACACTAGCAAAGCTCTAAGACCACCTGATGAAAAACCCTTCAAAAGTGAAGAGCAGCACCCCAAGATCCAGCCAGGGAAGGTGGGGAGGGGCTGGACAGCTCTCCCCTCCTGATGGCATCATACCCTTTGTCATAGAGTAAGGACAATAAAGAGATGAAGGGGACTAGAAAACAGACATGGTGACACAAACCTGTGTCCAGGTACTCAGGCTAAAGTGAAGGACTACGCAGTTAGCTTCTTTGGGTACAGGCAAGGCCAGGATGAATGGTGTAGCTAGCAACACTGTCAGCCCAATGAGAGGCCTGAAAGCCAGGCCTTAGCATCCTGTGCATGGGCAGCCTGAGTGTCTCTCTCAGGTATTGCCAGTGTCAAGGCAAAGAGTGCACTGAAGTGATGCAAAGGTGATGCAGTTAAGCATCAAGGAGCCTGCCATTAAGCCCTGCCTTTTTGACTTGGGATGGTGAGAGCATTCCCCTCAGCGGAGATCCACTGACTTAGCTGTTCTTCCTCTTCTAGATGGCAGACTGTGGAGGACTGCCCCAAGTAGTTCAGGTAAGGAAGTGTTCTTAATAGTTACACAATTGCACACACAAACACATACACACACACACACACACACACACACACACACACACACACACACACATTGCTACCTCTCTACCTATGCAGAAATTAATGCTGTCTTTGTTTGTCCCCATAGCCTGGAAAGCTCACCGAAGCCTTCAAGTACTTTTTGCAGGGAATGGGCTACAGTGAGTAGTATATGTTTTCTATTTACTATAAATGTATAGGTAATAGGGTAAGTTTATATCTAGACGGCCACAGTTGTCAGGACATGCCCCATGTGCTTATCAGCCTTTAGGGAGAGAACAACAGAGTGCAGAACAATCGTCCATCTGTGCATGTGTTTAAGTTAGGCTGACAGCTAAACGTCCTCAGACTAAGACTGATTTTGTTGGTTTCTTTTCTTTTGTTCCTTGAGACTGGGTATCTGTGTAACCCTGGCTGTCCTGGAACTCTCACTCTGTAGACCAGGCTGGCCTCAAACTCAGTGATCCAGCTGCCTCTGCCTCCCAAGTGCTGGGATTAAAGGTCTGTTCTATCATACTTGTCTTTAAGAAGTGGCCCTAAGCACGCTGAGGCTCAAGAATGTTGAGCACGCCTCCTAGGGCAGCCAGTAAACAGCATAGCTGTGGCTGACCCTTCAACGTCTGACTCCAGGCTCGCATCTTAACCACTGAGGCTTTGACTGCCTTAGCGATGAGTCAGAGCATGTCGTACATCTGAACCCAGCAGATGTACTCCGTGTCAGAGCATGTAGTACATCTGAACCCAGCAGATGTACTCCGTGTCAGAGCATGTAGCACATCTGAACCCAGCAGATGTACTCCATGTCAGAGCATGTAGCACATCTGAACCCAGCAGATGTACTCCATGCCCACAGAAACAAAGTAGAAACTCCAGGAGGAAAGAATAGTGTCATTAGTAAAATCTGTTCTGCCAAGAGATGAGCTGGCAGTGTATGTCCACACATGTGTGTATGTCATGTGCTGCTGTGTTGGGTTCTTAACCTCTCAGACCCCTGAGCTTTCTCATTTGTCACAGAAATGTACACTTCTCAAGGGTTTTAGCCCCAGTACAGAACTCTACCTAGCAGGCAGTATTTCCATTTTTGTCCATTGGGTGGTGACCATTGAGAGCTGCCTCAGAAGTTGGGCCCTGGGTTCAGAACTCTAGCTGACAGGAAGACCATGTGTGTCTTGTCTAGAGTGGCTATGTTGTCCCCGTCTGTAAGCTGCTACCAACCGAGCCCACACACAGCCCTCTGGCTCATCAGGAGGAAGAGTCCCCTCCTTGTCTGTTCTCATCCTTTCCCCAAAATACCTGACAGTGCAGCTGGGTCCTAGTCCAGGGTAGGGTGACTGTATAGGATGAGGGTGGAATAGGTTCCCTGGTCTGTTGAGAGACATGGCATTAAAATGCTTACATCAGACTCTTCTCTGGGACCTTGACAGAAACTATCATCCCTGCCCGAATATCCTGTTAGCATCATCTAGGCAGCCGAAGTAGTCACTTAGTCCTTGTGGGTCACTAACCTGCCTTTTCCTGTGTCCATCCTGCTTCCAGTCCCGTATGTGCAGCTCAGTCACCTCAGCAGCGAGTCAGGTACCTTCTTGTGCTGGCCCTGCCCGCCTCCCAACTATGCTCTTCCTGCTGCATTGGCTGCCTGCCGCATGTCCGCGGTTTCCCTGTACAGTGAGAGCCCGATAGAACAGGGCTCAGTGTGTTCTAAGAGTTAACCCTACAGAGCAGGCCTGCTCCCTGTAAGAAAAGAGGATTCCATAGATCTGCCCAGGCAGCCTCTCCCCCTCAGCTAGGGCCACAGCCCCAGCAAAAGCTCAGCAGGGAGGGCCCCTCTCTCACTGCCACCACAACTACCTGTTTGCTAATCCTTGACTCTAGGTAGAATTGCATCTGTGAGCAGATAGATAATGGTATCGTTTGATCCCAGTAATGAACAGACAACAGGGAAATGACTTATGATCTAGAATAATAGATAGTCATTTCAGGGAAGGCTCTGTGCAGGCCATGCTAATACTGAAAGGATCTTGCGGTCAAATTAGTAACAGTAGCAAAAAAGGAGTCTAAATTAAACACCCCAGAGTCCCTCCCCTCTCAATCCCGGAACCCAACAACCTGTACCTCATCCCTGTGTAGAGATCAGCTCCAGAACACCTTCTCTCCCCTCTCCCCATCCGTGTCTCCTACCCAGAGGGCAACAGTAGCCTGTGGACACGGATGGTAGTCTTGTTGTATCGGGCTTGCACTGTGTTTGTGAAATACCTTCCTACTTGTGTGGTTTGTTGTACTTTCTTTGGTTTAGTCTTGCATGCACTGCAGGTTTTGGTGACCAGTATCTGTCCCCAAAGCCACCTTCCCAATCACTGTATGAATGGCCGGGCACAGCTTAGAGGCTCTACTCTGTAGGGTTTCCCATCCTACTCTGAAGGAGAATCTGAGGAGAACCCAGATGCAGAGGGTCAAAGCAGCCTTACACACAGTCACTCACCTGCAGCAGATAGTGCAGAGTGGGGGGACCTTATGTCACCCTGGGCACCATC
>LR750947.1:77500-244283 GCA_902729485.2 Mus minutoides | reverse complement strand
AGAGAGAGAGAGAGAGAGAGAGAGAGAGAGAGAGAGAGAGAGAGAGAGAGAGAAAATCAAATGGAAAGATACAACAAATGCTGACAAATATGTGGAGAACATGGGTCATCTTACACTATTGATGGCAGTGCAAATTGGTGCAGTCCCCAAGAATCAAGAATCCAACACACAGAGACCAAAACTGAAAAGGGATCACAGCATTTGGCTCAGCTTGGCTGGAACTGTGTCCAACAGCTCTGCTGGTTTTATTGGTTTTGCCATTTCCAGTGGATATGGCTGTTCCAGAAACAGATATGTGAGACTGTAAATCCAGCCAATAATTCATGGCTGTGGAGCTCATGCGACATAGGGGTGAACATGCTGCTGTTATTCTTCTAAAGGGACAGAGTAAAAAAAAAAAAAAACTGTCCTTTAAAGACATATCTCTATACTCATCTGTTACTGCAGCTTTAATTTTTTTTTTATCAGAGAAACTCTGTGGACAGTGTTTAACATAAAAACGCACAATCAGTTGAAGTGCAAAGACGATATTTCAGCCACAAATAGGTCATCTATACCACTGCCTGACCAAATGATCACTCCATAGCTCAGCGTCCATTGCAGAAAATTTGTAAGATTTACAGATTGTGAAAGAGTTATGTAAAACATTGTCTTCTGGACATGATATGACTACTGTACTCATGAACTTACAACAGCTGAGGCTGTTTGCAAAAACCTTAACAAGATCAGGTTATTCAAATTCTGGCATGGAGGCTGTAGATATCTCACAAATCCTTCCTTTTGGTGGAAAATGATTGACAGTTGATGGCTTCTGGTAAAGGAAGAGTTGGTTGTCAGTAAGGGTTGGTCCTTGAGAGGTGAACTAAGCTTTGGCAGATGGCCCTAAACATGTGAGTTCATACAAGTATAAAGAAACTCAATGAGTTACATTAAAAAAAAAAAAAAAAAAAAAAAAGAGGACACAAAGTTGTGAGGCTATAAGGATGGGGGGGCGGGAATAAATATAAGAGGAGCTCCATAGAGCAGTAAGAGGTGAAAATGATCAAATACATTTATAAAATTTCCAGTGAATTCATAATTCTTTTAATTCCAGCATTGATGAGCCCCACAACCTAACAGAGGAACTATTGGCAGTTGATAGCTGCCAGAAGACACATCTACAAATTGCCAATGGAAATATTATTTGAACTTGAAAATAAGAAATGAGAAAGAAGCAGGAAAAGTGAAAGACAATATTAATAAATGAATGACATGAGCAACAGAAGAAAGCACTGGAGACTCAATTTGTTAAACATTTACTTTGTAATTCATGCATTGTTTTGTTTTGTATTATCATTAACTCTGCATAGCATGTGTACTTGTGTATCCCTCTCTCTCCTCTCTGTCTCTCTGTCTCTCTGTCTCTCTCTGTCTCTCTGTCTCTCTGTCTCTCTCTCTCTCTCTCTCTCTCTCTCTGACATCACACATATAAAGATCAGAGTACAGTATTTAGGACTTGATTACCTTTCCAACTAGATAGCCAGGGAATTAAGCTTAGCTCATCAGGCTTGCCAGCACATACATGTTCTTTCTCTACTGAGCTGTCTCACCAGCCCTAGGCCACATTTAAAATATCAAGTTATCATAAAACATTCAGAATTTTGATATTGCTGCAGATAATTTGAGGTGTAAAGGCTCAGTACTTCCTTCGAGGTTAATATCAAGGTTAACATCTGGATTATAGCCTATGAGCTCCTGCTCAAAAGTGTGTCTTTAGGAAGATAGAATGCCGAATGAGGTTCAAGCTGGAGCTGAAGCTTGGATTACGTTTTCACAGGAGACTAGCAAAAACTCTAAATCTAGGGTCTACTTCTCTGAACACGCAAAGGATCTACTTTTACCTTGACAATTTGTCTTTAGCAATGGTATGTTCAAAGAGGGGGTGAGTTCTGTTCCAATATTTTCACTCCATGGTTGCAAACTTCCACCAGTGTTGTAATGAGGAAAAGTAGCAGGAGTCTCTGAAATGATATAAATCTAATATTGAACTCTCCTACTCTTGATGTAATTTATTTCTGTACAACCATCTCATGATGATTCAAGAATTTGAAGCAAATATTTTGCATTTTTCACAACTTTGAGAATGGCTAATTTGTAAACAGTTTCACTGACCTCTTATCTATTTATGCAAAACCTTGAAATATCAGCTCTCCTGGCTTTTTCTCTTTCAACACAGCACTTCAACCTACCTGATCTTTTTATTAACCTGAACAACTCATATCAGAGGCAGACTCCTTCACTGTAGTGAATATTACTACAGTAAATTTTCAGAAAGTACATACTTCAAGAGATCCAACTGTTGCAGGGATTTTTATAACCTCCCTATACGTAGACTTTGCAGATTGTCACCATTGGTGCAAAATACAACTCTCACATCAAAGTGCATAAAAATCACTGTTTTCTTATTACGTATCTGTGATCACGATCTAGCAACATGAATTCAGGTTGCCCTATATGACATGTTCCCCTGTAGAAGTAGTGACATGAACTTGGGTGGGTCCAGACCAACAGAAAACTATAAATCAAAGAAGTTTTCAAATTCATTAGAGAAAAAAAAAATCAAGTAAGTTTAAAGTATCTGCTATAAGTTTTAGATAATATCTAATGACCTTCTGAGCTTTGGGATTGATAGAAGAGTATGGTCTGCCTAGAACACATTCTGTATACTTTACCTGATAATCAAAGGGATGTTAGATCAGATAGAAGTTAGAGAATAAGTGGCTGTTTTCCCATACCCTGTTGGCCAAACAAATCATACAGCCTGGACCAAAGGTAAGCATACAAGGATTCCATTCAGTGCTTCCATAGGCAGAAAGCACACACGGGTGAGAGTGGGGTAATAGGCAGAATACACATGTACAGAGAACAAGAAACTGACAGTAATCATCTTACACAAAAAATTCCAAAGCCTCAATACCAGCTTATAATGTGTAAAAACAATCACCAATAAGTAATAGTATTGTTTATCCATACTTATACTATTATATTGTTGCAAGTATGCAAATTAATTGAGCAGAAAACATTTTAACTGAAATGAAATTCCCAACTGAAACAAAGACTTTTACTGCTGTCAAAAGTAATTCTAGTTTGATCAAAGGATGCAGAAATGTAGATTAACTAGAAGAAAATGCATGAAAATGCTAGGACTCTGACATGAGAAGCAAACACTCTGTATAGCTTTTGAGTCTCCAACTTGACTGCTAAATTTCACTGTGTAAAGCTAAGAAGCATGCTAAAGTCTTCTTGGTCATACATAGACAATAGGCTACAACCTAAATATAGTATCATTATTGTTGAAAAGTGTACCGCAAAATTTTATGTCTTGCAATATCAAATTTTACACGCGAATGTTACTGGGAAGTCAGGCCATTGGTAGATAATTATAATTAGACAAGGCTGTGAAGAGATAGTTTCTATACTGGCATCAGTAGCTTTATGAACAGAGGACTAGAAAGATGATTCCTTGCTATGTCTTGCCACGAGATGTCTCCTCTCAGGTTGTGATTTAGCCCAATCCCTCACCAGATGAGGAACAGATATCATGTCAAAACTAGGTCACTAGATTTTCCAGCTTCTAATGCAACAACACAAATAAATTTCTATTCATTATGAATAATCTAATTTTTGTCATTTTGTTATAGCAATATAAAATGTAATAGTTTTAGCAACCACACCCCCAAAAAAGTACTTCTTAAAATCTCACACAAAGTGCACTGGCAGATTAACTCTTTGCTACAGCAAGGACTTTAAACTGCATAATGGAATCAGACATATCCCTCAGCGTCAATTTCTCCCTCTAGTCAAATTGAAATAGAAAGTAAGTATTATGATGGTGCTCTGCTCAGAAGAAAACAGAACCTTTTCCCAGCTTTACCCAAGCTTAGCAAAACCCACAGCATTAATTTTGCAGTGGGTAGAGAATACCAAATTCAGCTACCTTATATCCTTTGTTAAAACTAATTTATGACCTTGAAATTCTATCTTCTAGAGGCTGTGCCCTTACAGGAATATCAGGCACACCTACGGCTTTAGAAAATAGAATCCCCTCATAGAAAAACTGCCAGTATCACAAGCTGCTGGAAGTTTACTCTAGGCCATGGTTGGGTGGTTCTGGAAAATACTGTCTGTGTATTTTACATGCTGAAGCACTTGTTTTATAAATCACAGAAAGCTTTTCTAGAATGTTATAGGATGCAGAAGTGTGTTACCTGAAGTCCAACATGCAACACAAAGAAAAGCTTCAGAAAATGAAAGTAATGGATATTTGTCACCTGACAGTCATCACATTGAACAAAATCCACAGGATTGTAGGCTTATATTTCTAAAGTTCTACTTTAATAATTGTACTTAAATGCTTTAACCTCCGTTCCAGTCCACCATATACCAGAGGTAGTGGAAAGGAAAGGTGAATAGAGCAAAGGCAGGTGTGGACCTGTTTAGAAATAGTTTTTTGTAGCAAACCCAATCTGCTTTGTCAGGATATGAGCAGTTCAGTTCACACAAATTAGCTCTAGTAGCTTGATCCCCTAGCAAACACAATTCATGAGTCAGCAGTGGCGGTTTGATCCAGAAGAAATCTCGAGGCTCTGCCAATTGGCCTGTGTCAAGGGAATTGGCAAGAAGTCACCGGAACACCACCAGAAGTTCTTTGGTGTGTTTCTCTCTACCAATTCATGACAACGAATGATGATCAATGAGTGTCAAGGTGAATCAATACCATACAGCATCGTCAGCAAAGACCATGATCAGCAAACCCCATGAAGACCAGCAAAAAATGTCAAGGTAAACCAATGCCACACTGCCATCCACAGTCTGTTGGGCAATATTTATACCCTTTCCAAACACCGTGTGTTCTCTCCAGCATCCCTTCTAGCAAATCATCACATACCTCTTTTCCAGGCAGCTTCCAGGAAAACACTACATGTATGTTTTCAGAAAAACATCCTCCCATGTGTCTGCTTAAGCAAACATATCCTATCATAAGACAGTTTCAAGAAAGACATCACATGACTGAACTGAATTTCCAAAGAAACCAAAAATTTCCTCTTCATAAGACAATGAGAGTCACATATGTTCTATGCCACCTGCTTCAATAACATGAGAAGCATCTTATTGTATGTCAGGAGGATTCTTAACATTTTACGATGTTTAAATTGAGCATACATGGATTATGTTTTGAGTTTCTGCTCTTGATCTTAGCCAAAAAGCCGAGAAGCAATGTTTTGAGCTTCTGATCTTGGGACAATACAAGCATATCAAAGTAAAATCGAGGCTTACAATTCCAATACTCTGTTCCTTGGGTGCACTACCAGCTCTGATGGTAGAAAAAGCTGTTTGTGGGCAAGTGTCAGTCTCCAAACAGCCTATGGCAAGCAACCTAATTGACAAATATCATGTTAAATGTTTTAGTACTCAGATTAGGGAGCCTTCTATTACAATATCATCTCGCAACAAACATTGACAGATGTAGATGGTGGATAGAGAGCCATTAGGAAAAGAGAACCAGAAAATTGAGTTGAGAGAAGGAATAAAAGCAGAAATCCTGAGTCTATGTTATATAACAAAAATGAATAAATGCATACATAATTATCCAAATCCCTTTAAAATCATAATAAAATAAAACTAATAAAAATTTAAGACACTGGTCGAGGCTAGGGAATTAATACAGCAACTATAATGATTGAAATGGAGGAAGTCATACCACCACCACCATACAGTTTTTAAACAGTTTGCAAACCATTAACAAATGCATTACAGTTTTGTGGCAACCTACCACTGTAAAATTTTGGAGAGTGGAGAAAGATGGATACATCACTTGGATATTATATACTGTGGAAATAGGGGAATTTAAAAATCTTCTCCTTCAACAGGACACCAGGAAATATAACTTTCCCTCTCTTCTTAAATCTAGGTTAGCCTTTGTTTTTCTCTTGGAACAATAGGAAACATGGCAGCACTAATAGAGATTGGAAACTATTTATGGATACAATTAGTACTTTATAGCTGTCCTTGATAAATCTGTAATCATCATCACATAAAACACCCATGTTAGTGCCCTGATAACAAAAGTTATCCAGATGATCCAGACTTCCCATAGCAGACACAGATATGGCCTTTCTATAAATATACATGGCATATCCCTGCAGATATTAGATTTTCCAGGAAATTAACACTAAATTGCAGATTCAACAACCGTATACTGAAGTGTAAATGTGCAGTCTTGAAGCTGAGTTCAATTGATCAATAGAGACATTCTTTTGTTTTTTAAAGAACCTTGATATAGGCACCTAGCACTGTCCCAATTTTATATTAATAGGACCAAGTATTATTAGACCGCTCAAATAATACATGATAACTTGGGCTACAGTAGAATTGAGATAACTTTGGTTATACAAAAGACAGTTGATCTGAAGTTGCAATCATGTAGAAGAAATACAAAAATATCTATGCTCAAAAAATTGCTCATATACTCATATATTCATAGGCAAAAAATACCTGTTTTACATGAGATAATAACAGCATGTGCATAACAGTGAGAATATACTCATTAGGATTTTTAATCTGAGATATTAATCCTAATAAAGTACTATAGGTACTAATGGAGCTCGTGAAGTACTATAATTGTTGGTGGTGAATGATTTCATGTGACCTATATGCAAACTACTGATATGCATGGTATACATGATAGAAGGTGTATTTTCTGACTTGACAAGGTCTCAGGTTAACTTATGTGTAATAATATGGCATTACACTGGAACAAAGATCCAAGAGTATTTAAGGTAGCTCATAAACCAAGACATCATGGTATTAATCAGTGCATGATTCACCATTGGAATCTTTTTTTTTCCAACTTTTATTAGATATTTTCTTCATTTACATTTCAAGTGTTATCCAGCAAGTTCCCTATACCATCCCCCCTCCCAGCCCTGCTCCCCTGCCCACCCGCTTCCATATCTTGGCCCTGGCGTTCCCCTGTACAAGGGCATATAAAGTCTGCATGACCAAGGGGCCTCTCTTCCCAATGATGGCCAACTAGGCCATCCTCTTCTATATATGCAGCTAGAGACATGAGTTCAGGGGGTACTAGTTAGTTCATGTTATTCTTCCACCTATAGGGTTGAAGACACCTTCAGCTCCTTGGGTACATTCTCTAGCTCCTTCCTTGGGAACCCTATGTTCCATCTAATAGCTGACTGTGAGCTTCTACCTCCATGTTTGCCAGGCATTGGTATAGTCTACCACAAGACAGCTATATCCGGGCCCTTTCAGCACTATCTTGCTGGCATATGCTATTGTGTCTATGTTTGGTGGCTGATTGTGAAATGGATCCCTGGCAGCCGCAGTCATTCACCATTGGAATCTTTTTTTTTTTCCAACTTTTATTAGATATTTTCTTCATTTACATTTCAAGTGTTATCCAGAAAGTTCCCTATATGCTCCCCCCTCCCGGCCCTGCTACCCTACCCACCCGCTCCCACCCCCTGGCCCCGGCATTCCCCTGTATTGGGGCATATAAAGTCTGCATAACCAAGGGGCCTCTCTTCCCACTGATGGCCAACTAGGCCATCCTCTTCTATATATGCAGCTAGAGACATCACTCTGGAACACACTCAGACAATGTCCCTGTATCACTGTAGAAAAAATTACTTATTTATGAGAAGAAGCTGAAGTCCTGCCCTCTCAGTTTTAATCATAGCATTTGGGTAATGTAATTTTAATGATGTCTATTATGAATATTTTTACCCATTTTACCATGTAAAGAACATTCACATTTGTCCATTCCTGGAAGGAATAGTGTATCTAAACAATACATGTGTAAAGTAGACCGTAGGGAAAGCTAATTGTCACCTTACACTTTGGTAGCTGGTTATTGCCCATTGAGTATTATTAGTACCTTTGTGATGATTCATGAGCATATATTTTTCTTTCTGCATGTTGAATTTGGAGAATTCTTATTAATGGAGACAGAAATAATATGCAAGGTCAGTCATGCATTCTCATCTTTTTTTAATGTAATGCATTTTAATTTATTCTTTGAAAATATTTACACATTTGCACAATGTATTTTATACATTGCACTCTCATCATTCTCTATTCAACTATTTCCAGGTCTCTAGCCAATATATCCTTCCCAAATCCATTACCTCTCTATCTTAGCCCACAGAATCTAATAAGTGTTTCTCATATTATCATGGATGTTAGAACCCATTCACTGGAACATGGGCCATCTACCAGAGACCACCTCCCTGAAGAAAACTGACATTCTCTCTCCTAGCCATCAAGCAGTTTATATTTTCACACCTCACATTTATAAACTAGCTAGCCCTGTGCCATCTTCTTTAGTCTTATTTATCATAATCTGCTCAAGCCATTTTTGCTTATTCACTGTGATGGCTATTCCTGGTTGTCAACTTGACTACATCTGAAAAGAACTACAATCCAGTAATAAAGAGCACAACTGTGATCCAGATCCTCGGGCATTAGTAGCCATTAGGCCCAGGCAAGGTAGTACATGTCTTTAATTGCAAAATACAGAGGCAAGCAGACCTCTGAGTTCAAGGCCAGCCTGGGTTCCAAGACAGAGCAGGTTCGAAATCCAGGAACAATGGTACACACCTTAATCTGGTCCATACCTTCTGCTGGAGGCCTACATAAGGACAATGAAAACGAGGAAGGGTTCATTCTTCTTCATCTGCTTGCACTCACTTGCTAGCACAGCTGTTGGAACATACTTTTTAAGGATTCCAGCTTATACAGAAGATCAGCTGAAACACCTAGCCTTGTGGGACTGAGCAACTGCTAGATTCTGGGACTTCCTATTTACAGCTGCCCATTGTTATGTTAGTTGGACTGCAGACTGTAAGTCATTCTAATAATTTCCATTAATATATAGAGACATTCCATAAACTTTTTTGACTCTAGATAACCTTGACTAATACCTTCACCTAACATCTTGGAGATATTTCTGATGTAAGAGGCAATTGCAGGAATTGTTTTAAGGGAAATCAACCTTCATGAAGGTTATTCTTGTATTTGGGGGATATTTCTTAATCATTTCTGTGAAAACTCCTATATCATATCATATCATATCATATCATATCATATCATATGTGTTATGCTTAATTTGAATAGAATTTTTTTAATGTTTAATTTTTAGTTAATAGATATTTCAAATAAACATTGACAATGCTCACAGTGTTATGATAAAAAATTAACTCTTCTCTAATTTCTTAAAATTTCTAGCATTTGCGCTATATCCACTTGATCTACAAGTCTAGTAATCTATTCATGTCTAATTTTTTCAGAAGTTTCCTTATTTATATCCTGCCCAATATATATCTAAAGAATGTCTCCTACCCTGACCACTATATATGTGGCATGTCACAAATATAAAACTCAGTATGAGAAAACAGAGTAAACATGGGTTCTGTGAGTGTGTAGAGGGATGTAGTGTGACAAATCACCTGATAATTAAAATTACTTGAGACGGAAGCTGAATTTGACTAGAACAGATTCATTTACCAAGCTGAAATAAACACTCCAAAATCTAACTTGGGGCTAAATATGAGTATCTGCAACCAAGTTATATAATCAAATGGCACAGCTTTAACAAAGTACTAATAAATTGAGTAGAAACTAGAGAGAAAGTTAATTAAGTTACCAGATAAGGGTGCTTATTGCTCTTCCAAAGGACACTAGTTCAGTTTCAAATACCAGTACCAGGCAATTCACAAAGGCTTATAGCTCCAGTTCCAGGGAATCTGACACTCATTAACACATACACACACACACACACACACACACACACACACACACACACACACACATCATAAACATGCACACATACATACACACACAAAATCACACAGACACAATCACACACACACACACACACAAAATCCCACACAAGTAAATATACATATACAATCACACACACACACACACACACACACACACACACATCACACACATGCACACACACAAAATCACACAGACACAATCACACACAGAGACACAAAATCACACACAAGTAAATATACATATACAATCTCTCTCTCTCTCTCTCACACACACACAAGAAAATAAGTCTTTAAAAAATATACATTAGTTTACTAATTCTAGCAATTAAGAGGCACTGTAGCTTACCGAATTTATGCTAAATTAAAATAGTGCAAAACTCAAGGGGCATTAACTATAACCCTACAGAATGCAGAGACTCATTTAAAAAAAAAAAATGAAATAGGTGGCTCCTAAATTCCAGATGGTTTTAAATCAAATCTATATAAATAGTTCCATTAAAGTTCTGTGTGGATTATCCTAAAATGCAGTTAACAGAAAAATGAACACAAAATCTTAGGTATCTAATTACTTCAGGCTGGGAAAATTATTTAACAAATAAAAGCAAAAACAGAGAAAGCAACAACAACCTGCAGAAGCTGTTCTGGATACTAAGATCTAACTGATAATCAACACTATTACATAATAATAATAATAATAATAATAATAATAATAATAATAATAAGAAGAAGAAGAAGAAGAAGAAGAAGAAGAAGAAGAAGAAGAAGAAGAAGAAGAAGAAGAAGTGAACACAGAGTCAGAGAATGGAGGCTTCAGCATCGGTGGACTAGGTTAACTGTCTGTATTTATTTCAGAGATTTCCTGGACACAAAGCCTGTGTCACTCAGAGTGACTTAAAAGGATATAACCTCTAGGTCTGGGAACATGATAATTTATTCAGATTCTGAGATCAAACCCAAAGCCTCTTACAGGCTAAGCAGATGCACTACCACTGAGCCACATCTCAGCTACTTGACAGATTTTTTTTTTAATCTCCATATTAAGATCAGCTTTATTAAAGAGTTTTGTAAATGCTAAATGAACTGCCTCAGCAAATAATAAATTTCCTATTAGTCAAGTTATTTATGTGTAAGTTTGACAGACATTTGGCAGGACTGCCTTTGAGAGTCCTTACAAGACTGAGTATCTTGAAAATAAATAAACCTTAGAAGGTACATTTTCTTCCTGAAGCCAATAATTCACTTGAGTACAACTAACCATTTTTGAAAGACAGAGTCTCTTCACGTAGCCTCAAACTCACAATGTCCCCTCCTCAGATCTAAAGCACTGACAAAAGCAAAGAAAAATGTCCTCCTAAACTAAGGAGCCACGGCACAGAGGAAAAGTAGAACAATTTAACCTGAGCTGGGCCAGGTAGATGTCCAGCTATGGCGTCTCCTCTGAGGATCTCTGCAAACCAGTCAAAGAAGGCATGTCTGCATCCAAGTATAGTTCTTGCAGCTGCTGAATGGGATCTCTGGAAAAAAAAAAAAGTACGGATGGCCAAGCATATCAAGAATCATGGCAGGGGTCAGAGCAGAGGATTCTTAAAAGACGAGCTCAAATAGGTCAACAGAGATAGAAAGGTATCATAGGTAGAAACTCAATTCAAAATAGATCCTCCTTTGAGTCACGGTTCATTTTAGATTAGTGCTGAAACCAGGGTTTACTTCTTGATGTTTACATATTGCTGTGGTGGCAAGCATCCCAAACCATGACAGCGCTGATGAAATATGCTGAGCCTGGACCAAAGCCAGATCCACACAGTCCAGTGAAGCTGTATTGGGAAAACAAAACAAAAAAAAAAAAAAAAACAAACAAAAAAAACAAAACCGTGCCTAGCAAAAGCAGGGAAAAGATGATGGCTGAGTAAATTGCTTAGACACACATACAGAGCCATGCTCAGTACCCTTACAGAGATTGCCTACTTTGTGCTACTATGGTATAGTCATGAGTTCTTTCTTCAAAGCTCTGACTGAATACGGCAAAAGCACAATGACCAGAAACTTAAGAGGAAAAGCAGACTACTGGAGGCAAACACATACTGATATCAGAAATATTCTGCAACAGAATCAAGAAAAGAAAGAATGAGACATAAGCAAAATTCAAATGTCTGCAGCCCTACTTTGTGCATATGAATATTGACCAGGGGCGGGGGGACACTAAAGTACAACCCAAACCGGAGTCCCAGCACACCCAGTCCAACAGCATTCTGCGGTATGTCCTGATAGTTGTGTCCAAAATATCCATTCGTTCCACTGACTTACTGGGAAACAAGTAAGGAACAAGGTAGATTTTGTCTTTGCTTATTCAAGCTTTTATCCCAGAGAGAACAAACAAAGCAAAACAGCATGAGAAAAGGAACTGCAGCTGGCTTAACCAAGCAACTGAAGTATGTGCAATGGGGCTCAGTTCACATGTCCATCACCTACCTCAACCCACTGTGCATGATGCAAAAAGCCATACCCTTCGTATCACGTGGTATTACTTCACACATATTGCAGAAGATCCTCCATTCTTTCACAGTAAGATTTACACTGATCAGCTTTAATACTTACTTTCTTAAGGAAAAATTCTCTATCCAGCTAAGCCAGTGTCACTCTGTAGAGACAGGACCACTAAGGATCTTAGCAGACATGAATCCAACTTTGCATAAAATATTTAGCAGAGAACAGAAAGGAATGTTCACAAAACACATTTACAGTGTTCCACCTACCATTAATTTCTGAATTGACACAACCTGTGGTCAGCTGAGAAGAAAGCCTTCCCTGAAGAAATGCGTAAGTCAGATTTGCCCTTGGGTATGTCTGTGCTGGAACTGCTTTCATTTTTCATTGATATATAAAGATCCAGATCGCTGTGGGTGGTACTATCTCTATATAATTGTGGTCCTAGTTTATATAAGAAAGTTAGCTAAGCTTGAGCTTACAAAATGCAGTTACTAGAAAGACTTTCTGAATAGAACTACAAATACTCAAAAATTAGAGCCAATAATTTACACAATCAACTGAGTAAAGAGGAAGCTCACAGTGTAGGAATCTTTGTCAGATATACAACTGATAAAGGATTAATATCCAGAATATTCAAAGAACTCAAAAAAATAGAAAACTAAGAATAAATGACTGAATATTAAAAATATGATACAGATATGAACAGAGACTTTTCAAAAGAAGAAATAAAAATGGATAAGAAGTAGCTTTAAAAGTGTTCAACACCCCTAGCCATTAGGGAAACACAAAGGGGAGACCACACCAATTGGTTTACCAAATACTAAATCGTCAGCCTTGAAAACATACATACAAGTAGCATTCTACAGACTGAGCAGGATATGTTAAACATATTTAGAAATACACACACACACATACATATACCATATACATATGTATGTATGTATGTATGTATGTATGTATGTATGTATGTACATGGTGTTTCCACTTCAGCTAGAAACAGTATACTGGGTGGCTCAAATTTTCCATTGCTTTGCAAATGTTGATAAATACTTTTGAAATCACACTAAGTGCTGATGTGTGTCTGTGTCTGTATTCATGTATGTATGTAGCAACAATTAAGGATAAAAGACACCATAGATTTGAAAAAGAGCAAGGAGGGGTATATGAAAGCCTTTAGAGGGAGGAAAGGGAAGGGGAAAATGATTTAATCATATTATTATCTCAAGAACTAAAAAAAAAAGTAATTGGAGAAATGAAAATTAAAAATAAATGATTTCTAAAGAAATAGAACCACAACAAATGCTGGTGAGCTCTAATTCACTGTCAGATTGCAAACTGGTGCAGCCACTATGGAAACTGGTGTGGGGAATTCTCAAAAAGCTGCAAGAAATTTTAAGATTAAAGTGCCTCTGTGGCTCTGATTCGCTCTGACTCGATTAAGTAAAGCTTGCAGCACAGCACTTAGATAGAGGCAGTCCTCATCAGCTGCGGATTCTGTCTGTTCATCGGCACCACCTTAACAGTTATTTACGGCTCTGAAATCAGCACTTACAGTGATTTCAAAAATATTTGTCGACATNCTGCAAGAAATTTTAAGATTAAAGTGCCTCTGTGGCTCTGATTCGCTCTGACTCGATTAAGTAAAGCTTGCAGCACAGCACTTAGATAGAGGCAGTCCTCATCAGCTGCGGATTCTGTCTGTTCATCGGCACCACCTTAACAGTTATTTACGGCTCTGAAATCAGCACTTACAGTGATTTCAAAAATATTTGTCGACATGTGTAAAGCAGTGGAAAATTTGAGCCACCCAATAGATTATGTTTCCAGCTGAAATAGAAAAAGGTGATATTCTGCCTTCAGCTCTCAGGCTTTGTAGTCTATTAAATTCTGTGTTTTCCAACGTCTTCTTTTAATTTTGTCCTTTCCCCCTTCTCTCCTTTCTCACTTCCTTTAGTCTTTCGTTCTTTTCTGTCTGTATGTCTTTCTATCTATGATTTTGATATTTAAATTAGAGCCAAATATAATGTTGCCTATTGTCTGATATTTTAAAGTACAAGGCAGTTATGTCATGCCTTACAGTAAAATGCAAAATAAGCTTTATCTACGTGCTATTGGCATTACTATTATCTCTGATCTCAATATTAATAGGTCAGACATATATTAAATAAAGTGTACTAAAATGAAAAAAATCTTAAGGCTATTAATCATTGAAAAATTGTAAGCAGACTTAAAGGTAACTACTACTACATTTCTCCTAGTTGCAGTGTTACACTGAGTCTTGTTTTGGTATTTGTAGAAAGTTCACATAAAATAGCTGCTGGCCATATTGAAAGTTGACAGTATCTTAAATGTGATTTCATTGTCTTTATTTTTTACCAAGCATATAAATATCAAGGCATTCAAAAGTTCTTGCCAAAAAGATACAATGTATTTCAGGAAAAATATGTTTTCTGTATCTTGAGACTAAGGACACAGAATTTGTAACAGCTACCAAAAAACTACAGTCCACACTACATTGTACAAACTGTTACTGAATATGTCCTGTGAACATCCCCATAAACATATAATGGAAACTTTTGAATAGTATTTTCTGAGAAAAAAAAAACAACTGCAAATAACATGTATATAATTTACTCTTTCATAAGCATTCACATGCACATAAGTCAAGTCACCAAATATATTTCTACTTATTTATCTCAACACCACATCATTGTAAACATATATAGAGATTATGCATCTCAATTTTAACTGAGAAGTGTAAAAATGGCTACCAAGGGTATAAAAGTGTATAAGTGTTTAAAAGCAAGTCTGAAGAATTTAACTTAATCCCTAGACTGCATGCTGAAAATCTGCATCCTGAATTGTTCCAGAGAAACTCCACAAGTGAACCCTGGCATGCATTCACCTATGTACACACACTTACACATGCATTCACCTAGGAACACACACTCACACATGCATTCACCTAGGAACACACACTCACACATGCATTCACCTAGGTGCACACCATCACACATGCAGTCACCAACGTACACACACTCACATATGCATTCACATATGTATACACACCCACACATGCATTCACCTATGTATACAAACTCACACACACATAGTAAATAAGAATAATTTTAAAGAAGGCTTTAAATCCCTAAGATAAGATTATATTAGAAATCATTTATAATGCATATTTTAATAGATAAGATAACTTATATTTATCAGTCAAAAGTCATAAGAATGATTTTAAAAGCCAACCGGATTTTAACTCCTCCTCTGGGAGTGGGAAATGGAGCAACAATTGGAATACAAATAAAGCAATTTTTAAAAATATAATAATACAGTGAATAATATTTGAAATGCAACAAAGGAAAACAAACAAGGAAAATGAGTGCTAATAAAAGAAGGGACTAAGTTTGATCTTGTTGACAAAGATTCATAAATGTGTATCTTTGTAGCATATTCTTTTACTTGTTGCAAACAGAAAGTTTATTTATCAGATTTGCTACTTGGTTAAAATTAATACGTAAACTTCTGATTATGTTGGAGTACAAAACACATAAACATATTGTACACATGAATGAAATTCTCAAACAGTAGAAACACATTTATTCATGCAAAAGAAGCAAATTCCAGTAAAAAGACAGGAATTAATACCTATAGTGAATCTGGAACTTAGCACAAAGACAAACTGAAAACAATCCAATGAAAATGTGAGCAATAGACCTTAGCAAACATTTCTAAAGCCATGGAAAGAGACTTGGTGTCATGAATATACAGGAAAGTGAAGTTTATTGTCACAGGGGAGGATAAACTACCACTCCACTTGAATAACAATAGCTACTATGAGAATGACAGAAGGAAGCAAGTCTCAGTGGAGATGTAGAAGATGGAACTCTTACATGCTGTTGGCTGAAATACAAATTATTAAAGCCCCATGGAAAGCAGTGTTGGGATATTTAATTATTTTAAATATGTACTGTGTGAACCACCTACCCACTATTAAGAAGTCATTTCTACACTCCCATTACAACAGTATTCATGAAAGCTGAGAAATGGAAACATTGTAAATGTCCATCAACTGATGAAACATATAAAGGAAATGTGTGTGTGTGTGTGTGTGTGTGTGTGTGTGTAAAATCTTTACCCAAAAAGATAAGATCTTATCATTTTTGTAAAATATGGGTATATCTGGGAGCTACCATTGTGAATAAAAAGCACAGAAGAAAAAATACTATATATAGAGAGATTTTATTAAAACACGTAAACAGAATCTTGAAATTTTGAGTGATGATATTACAGGCTTGGAAGAATACAGGGAAGGAATGAAGAAAGGCTTGTTAACGCATACTGCACTTTAAATAAAAGTTCTGTAATGCTGTCACATGTTAGGGGAACTACATAATGATAATACATTATGTGTATACTATATATACACATACACATTAAAGAAGACAGGAGTTAAATGTTTTACTTTAATAATTTCATAAATATTTGAGAAGATGGAAATATTTAGCCCTAATTAAGCATAATGTAGCCTATAAGTGTATTGAAACATGACACACTACTCCATAAGTATGTATAATTTTTACATATCATGCATCAGATTAAGAGTAATTTAAATAGGATTATATCCTATGCCAATTGATAGTCTTGAATTCTTTTTTCAAAGAGGAATACTGACTATGCACCTCATTGATATATGAGGATTACACAACATTAGATAATACATTATAACTCTCTTCACCTCTGAATTTGTTTTAATGAAAGTTCACTATATACAGGCCATTAATGGCAGTCCATGTGTTGGGAGATAACACCCCAAACCTACAACAATGTTACAAATCTGTTGATTTTTATCATAACTAAGAAGAAAAGACTTGGTCTTTTTGGTGATCTAGATAGTCAATATTTGGGGTTCTTTTTGAAAATAATCAAGAATTGGTAAAAAGAAAATGTAAGCAATTAATCCTAAAAATAATCTTTAATTACAGAGTTATTATGAGGCTCAAATTGACTAATCATGAGGAATTATGTGCTTTGGACAGATAAAACCACTATGGATGTTTAAGAAATATATATATTCTCTAGTTCAGCTAAATATTTAAAATAATAACAAGTAGATTTTGTGTAGTTGTCAAAGTATAGATGTTGAGAAAGATGGATGTATTTTCCTATATATAAACTTATAATATATCTAAAATGTCATAGAATAACTAAGTGATTTACTTATTTTCAGTTGACTATATTCTTAGACTCAGATATCTAAAAATATTAAACTATGAATATATTCATAAATATGAATATGTTAGCAAAGAATTTTTTACCTACTTGGTAAAGTTGGCATCTTTCAGGGTTCTTCAACTCAAACTTTCCATTTTCCTCCTTCTGTAAAATTATTTGACAATTTCATATATTTATTGAAATTTTTGTCACTTCCACTTGCCTTTACCATTTCTCTTACCCACCTCATCTCCGGCTGAACATCTTCTTTCCAACCCTCATGTCTTTAGCTTAATTAACCCACAGCGTTAAGCATGAATGATTGCATGAACACAAGTGGGCAATTATTTATTGGAGCATGTTTAGTTGGAGTTTGGAGAAAGGTCACTGATTTCATGCTATATGCAAAGTTGTTGAATGAAATACTGTACCTTCTGCAGGAGGAATGACTTACACATGGGTTATGTGGCTTTTCCTGGGAAATCATGAGCAAATAACATCCTTAATCGTCAAGGAAATGCAAATCAAAACAACCTTGAGATTCAGCGTCACACCAGTCAGAATGGCTAAGATCAAAAATTCAGGTGACAGCACATGCTGGCGAGGATGTGAAGAAAGAGGAACACTCCTCCATTGTTGGTGGGATTGCAAGCTGGTACAACCACTCTCGAAATCAGTCTGGCCGTTCCTCAGAAAATTGGACATAGTACTACTGGAAGATCCAGCAATACCTCTCCTGGGCATATACTTTACCTACTTGGTAAAGTTGGCATCTTCTAGGGTTCTGAAGATGTTTCAACTGGTAATAAGAACACATGCTCCACTATGTTCATAGCAGCCTTATTTATAATAGCCAGAAGCTGGAAACAACCCAGATGTCCCTCAACAGAGGAATGGATACAGAAAATGTGGTATATTTGCACAATAGAGTATACACAGTTATTAAAAACAATGAATTTATGAAATTCTTGGGCAAATGGATATATCTGGAGGATATCATCCTTAGTAAGGTAACCCAATCACAAAAGAAGTCATTTGATATGTACTCACTGATAAGTGGATATTATCCCAGAAACTTAAAATACTCAAGATACAATTTGCAAAACACAAGAAAATCAAGAACAAAGACCAAAGTGTGGATACTTCATTCCTCCTTAAAATAGGGAACAAAACACCCATGGAAGGAATTACAGAGACAAAGTTTGGAGCTAAGAAAAAAGGATGGACCAACCAGAGACTACCCCACCCAGGGATCCATCCCATAATCAGCCACCAAACCCAGACACTTTTGCATATGCCAGCAAGATTTTGTTGACAGGACCCTGATATGGCTGTCTCTTGTGAGGCTATGCCAGTGCCTGGCAAACACCGAAGTAGATGCTCACAGTCAGCTATTGGCTGGAACACAGGGCCCCCAATAGAGGAGCTAGAGAAAATACCCAAGGAGCTGAAGGAGTCTGCAACCCTGTAGGTGGAACAACAATATGAACTAACCAGTACCCCTTAGAGCTCCTGTCTCTAGCTGCATATGTAGCAGAAGATGGCCTAGTCAGCCATCACTGGGAAGACAGGCCCCTTTGTAGTGCAAACTTTATATGCCCTAGTATAGGGGAACACCAGGGCCAAGAAGTGGGAGTGGGTGGGTAGGGGAGGAGGGCAGGGCAGGTGGAGGATATAGGGTACTTTCGGGATAGCATTTGAAATATAAATAAAGAAAATATCTATTTAAAAAAAGATGTTAAGAGCAGAAAGAAAGAAAGAAAGAAAGAAAGAAAGAAAGAAAGAAAGAAAGAAAGAAAGAAAGAAAGAAAGATGAAAGTAGTGATACCATTGGAATCTATTGTGCTGAGTCAGTATGATTATTGGAGACAATTCCATGTGTGTGAATGATTACTCATCCATAATAACCCCATATTTACAGGAGCAGGAAGGGCTATATTAAAAGCAACCCACCCCAGAGTGGGGGTAATGGTTCATGGAATCTCAAACCATTGAACTCACTGCAGAATTTACAGGCCACTTGACATGTTAGAGACTTGTTTCCAGATAGCCCTGCTGCTCTCTGTCTATTTAACCATCCTTAACTGCTTATATGACTGTTAGTTAGTTTTCTTTTTTTTTCCAACTTTTATTAGATATTTTCTTCATTTACATTTCAAGTGTTATCCAGCAAGTTCCCTATACCATCCCCCCCTCCCGGCCCTGCTTCCCTACCCACCCGCTCCCACATCTTGGCCCTGGCGTTCCCCTGTTACTGGGACATATAAAGTCTGCATGACCAAGGGGCCTCTCTTCCCAATGATGGCCAACTAGGCCATCCTCTTCTATATATTCAGCTAGAGACATGAGCTCAGGGGGTACTAGTTAGTTCATGTTATTCTTCCACCTATAGGGTTGAAGACCCCATCAGCTCCTTGGGTACTTTCTCTAGCTTCTTCCTTGGGAACCCTGTGTTCCATCTAATAGCTGACTGTGAACATCCATGTTTGCCAGGCATTGGTATAGTCTCCCACGAGACAGCTATATCCGGGCCCTTTCAGCACTATCTTGCTGGCATATGCTATAGTGTCTATGTTTGGTGGCTGATTGTGGGATGGATCCCTGTTAGTTAGTTTTCTATTGCTGTGATAAAACATCATGACCAAGAAAACATATAGAAGGAGGTATTTTATTTGGACTTATAGTTCCAAAGTGTTAAGTCTCACTCATGGCGAGAAATATGGCATCAAGGAAGATGATGATATCATGATCAGTCTGTTTGATTGCTTTATTGTTTGTTTTAAATAGAACCTAGGAAATAACATTTTAAGAAAAAGATGACTATTTTCAACCATTCCTCTGTTGTTTGATACTGGTCTTCTATTTCAATGAAGATCATTTCATAGCTTTATTACATCAACAGGAAAGTTACTAATACAATGATCTTAAGAAGGGAGGCTTTTGTGTGTCTGGTCAATTTCAGGGATTTTTCTGAGACTTCTAAGTTGTTTACCTTTTAACTCTTACTGAGCCTCCACATAGAAGTTACTGAATCTTTAGGGGCTTCATTTATATCCTTCTGGGCATTTGAGTTTCAGAGTTCATTTCTACATAGTATGTTTTTCATAATACTTCAACAAGGAAGAGTTAAACCTTCATTCTTTACTTATTTATAGAATCATTTATTGACATCAACATGGATTTATATATATTTATTTTGTTTTCTGGCCTGTAACCTACTTCATATCTACTTGGTGAAGTAGATACATTGACAAATTGTTCTAGATTTGTCTGGTGAAAAAAAATTTCCAGTTTAGCTTTCAGGTCTCTCTAGAATATACTTTCGATTTTTAGCACATTCTGACTCAAATATTACCAGGGTATTCTAAGTTAACACAGTAAATTTTTTTTTTCTATTTCAGCTCGGGGACCAGCCATTTCTTTTTAAAAGCATAAACGTTTTATTCTTGTTGTTATCTATCTATCTATCTATCTATCTATCTATCATCTATCTATTTTTCTATCTAATTATCTATCTAAGTATCTATCATCTATCTATCTATCCATCTATCTATCACCTATCTATTCATCCAGAATACTGTTAAGAACTCAAGAAGTAGAGACAAATGTGGTAATTTGTCTTCTAATTTCAATATGGAGCAGTAGAAGAGAGAGGGATGCTAGCAATTTAAAGTCAATCTATACTGTATAGAGTTCCCCAGTAACTAGGAACACATAATAAGATTACATAATAAGATTTTGTCCTAAAACAAAGAAGAAAAGCAGGGGAAGAGGAAAGTGAAGAAAGATGGGGCAGGAACTAAAGGAGCAGGGGGCCTGAAGAGATGGCTCTGATATTAGAATCACTTGTTGCTCTTGCAGAAGATTTGATTTCAGTTCCTAGAATCCACATAGTTGTACAAAAGTCTCTGTAATTCCGGTCTAGGGAATCTGACACACTTTTCTGGCCTCCTCATGCACCAGGCACACAAATGCCACAGACACATATATGTAAGCAAAACAATCACAGGTATAATTAGAAATTAAACCCTTTTTAAAAGAAGTGGGCAACAACATATATCACTACTGAGTCCTATGGGTACACAACATAAAATTCATCTTGCTATTTTTAAACATACGTTCCTATAACTATATATCTATATTAGATATATAGATGATAGAGAGGGAGAGAAAAGGAAAACTAAAAATGAGCTTATACTAATCTTTTCACTCTTAATTCATTACCATAAGATTGCTTCTAAGCCATTTCTCCTTGCTTCTGCATAATCTCTTACTCCAACAGCAAAGAATCAGAGAAAAACAGCATTCAAAATCCATGTCATCATATAATTTTTTATATATCTAGTATACATACTTAGTACATCAAGTTGTAATTATTGCTTCATCCTTATAAATAACATTTTTATCTTAGTAGAGTTCATGTTTATGTCCTTTTTTGTGAGAGTTTCCTTTTAGAAAATACTTACCAAATTCATTTGACCCTCATCATTTCATTGTGTCAAACTCCCGGACATTCTGGGTTTATTGTTGCCACAGCTGTGGTGATAATTGCTCTAATGCAAATAAAAACAAGCACTTTTAGGAGGATTTATTGGGTTGTGGTCCATTCCAATAGAATAATATATTTTTAAAGGCATTAAAACTTAATAACATTTTGTCCTGTGAATTTATATGTTTGAGGACTTTTGCTGCTTTTATCAAGCCAAGGCCATAACTGAATATTTCTTCATTCTTCCAAACACAAAGTATCAAGAATAATATAACCTAAAAACAAGAAACCTAGAGGAACTGATGAAAGAATTCCATCACAGAGTTTGAGTACAAATGAGAAGGCATCTTCTCCCAAATTAGATTTTTACAACAGTTTGTTATACAGTTTTACATGCTCAAATGCTAAGGAGAAACCAATCTCATGCTCCTTGGTGTAAATTTTCACACAAAACAAGCAAGTTAGCTTTTTGACAAATATAATGGACCTAATCAGATGAGTTAATAAAATAGTATGGAAAGATCATAAGTAATAACTGGCCATATGTACTGTTGTAGGTTTCTCCAATCCCAAGGAGGGAAGCGAAGAGGTCTAGAAAATATTCAAACTACCTAAATTGTTAAAATTATGTGAGCTTATACAATACATATTATTAAAACTACACACACACACACACACACACACAGAGAGAGAGAGAGAGAGAGAGAGAGAGAGAGAGAGTTTTCACTGTAATTTTCCTTTATATTTCACTTTCTGTCTCTCCATGTGGAAATAGAGATAGAAGTACATGTATTTTTTTTCCATCTTGTTTGTGAAGTTGTCTTAATGTCAAGCCTGACATTAAATAGGTGACATTTAAATGGATGTCGATTGAATTCAAACAGCCATCTAAAACCAAATAAAGGAACACAGTTTGGAGTTTAGGTCTGCACCACTGCTGGCTGGTCAGAGATAGACCAGTGACTGTGCCAAAGCAAGTGAGGACAAAGAAGCAGAATTTTCCAAAACAAACTATGTCCAGTCCAAAATTGCCCAACATAATGCTTTTTTTCTGGAGAACTAAAAAATAAAAGATCTTAGAAACAAATTATGAAATAGTGTTTGTGTGATATTTTCAAAATCTCAAAACCAAGTTAAAATATAATTGATGTTTTTATCTTATACAAATATAAAATGAACACATTATAAAATTTTAACATGATATAATTAGTGTTGAGTGGACATTGAAATATAATGTCAAGTTCTAGGACAGAATAAGTGGCTTCTCTCCCTCGGTTCCACGTCAGCATTCCAACAGGCAAGATAAATTCCCTTGGTTCTCGATTTAGTATAATCAACATTTCATAAAATAATTGTGTCAATGAAAGCATAGAAAATAAGAACAGCATAAATAAATACCCAGTAACTTTTTAAAGAACATTTATTTTATTTAACAATATTTAATAAAAATTGGGAAAAAAAACAATACAAGTAACAAAATAATCCAGGAGAAATATTCTTCCCCAGAGAAGAACACTCCATTGGGTGTTCAATAATGAATAAGTGTCAGTCTTGAAAACATACATATAAGCAGCATTATGTAGACTCGGCCATTTATATTTAAAAATATATGTGTGTGCACATATGCATATAAGAATATAATAACAATAACAAAAAGCCAGGAATTTGAAGGACAGCCAGGAAGAATATAGTGGGAAGGTTAAAGGAGCAAAGGAAGACAAAATGTAATTATAATCTCAACATTTTTTAAAGTGCAAAATGTTGTATAACCATAGAAACTAGTATAATCACAGGAATCAGAGTTTCCACTCTTGTTTTCTCTTTCTATATTCTCTCACTTTCTGTCTCACCATGCAGAAATACAGAGAGAGGTACATGTAGCTATATGTTAGATATAATTACTATAGGTAAATAAAATGAAACCAACAGTCAAAACCAACGTGGAACGTAGTTTGTATTGGTAAAACTATCTACACATAAGAGTGTGGTGAAAAACTTTGTCCTCTACTCTTCGTTTCTGTATGCAATGCTTTGTCAATAATTTGACCTAATCTTTATATTATTTGATTATTCTCAATGATCATAATTATAAATTTAACATTTTGAACATACTACATAAACCTTTTGTAGATCTTCCAATGACTGTGCCTGAGTGTTTTGCTTGGCTCAACATGGAGCACATATTTTACATTTGGAAAGGGATTTTCCACAGTGGTCTTTCCAATTAAATGTGGCCATCATTCAGTGAGGATGCTCACTATGACTACTATCATGAACTAGACATTCGTTTTCAAGATGTTTTTCTCCAACTTGAAAGGCATCAATGGCATTTTACTGCATTTAAATGTAAATATATTTCAATTCCCTTCAGAGGAGGCAAGGGAGTATACAGACAGGGCTGGTTCTCACTCTGACACAGGTTTGGAGAAGGCCTAGAGAAGGGTCTTCTCCACCACTACTTTCTTTGTGAGGAGAACTAGACCTGGTACTCAGTCCTTACCTGGAAGCACCTCTGTGTTCAGTGGACAGTGCTAAATACAGAGACTTATCCATGGTCAAGTGCCGAGAATAGATGTTTACAGAGCGCTCAGCCATCAATCTCTATCGTCATCCTTCCTCTGAAGTTCAGGGAACATGGAAAATGACAGAGAGGATTTATAAGAACCAGATATCAGGCAGGAATGATGAGAAGCAATGTCCTCTGTGTGGGATAGGATTGCTGCTCTCATGAACTCACAGCAGCTCTGAAGTTCCACAAGATCAAGACAGACACTAACCAGTGTGAACTGGAGAAACACATGCAAGCATCCATCCCTAGCTGTGGAGTTAATCACAGTTGGGTGCTGCTTGGGGAGGGAGAGTCATCTTTCTTTAATCACTGGTAAGTTAATAATACTTCAGGCAATGGTAGACTTATCACTGTGATATTATTTTAAATGTATATATATTTAAAATGCTTATAGTGGACCAATTTTTAGCTCCCACACCCACATTGCAGCTTATAACAGTATGGAACTCCAGGTACAGGAGAGTCAACATCCTCTTCTGGCTTCTGCAGACTCCTGCACACGTGCAAAGCACATAAAATCATGTAGATTCTAATTAATGAATGAAGGAATTAATTAAACATAACTTTAAAATATAAAAATATAAAGAAGGTAAGAGATTAGGAGGGGAGCGTGAAGAAACTCCAAGAGGAGTTGAAAGGCAGGGGTAGATATGATTGATATAGATATGCATTGTATGCATAGATGAATTTTTCAAAACATGAGCAAAAATGGCCTATGCTAATCATGCAAAGGAAAACCAAAAGGCAAAATAAATAGAGCTCATAAGGGTATCTTCCTATTTTCTTCACTGAAAACCGAGGGAATTAATGATACAAACCAATTTCCAGCATCATGTTTTAGTTTTCCTTCCAAGATTAGTCTTTATGCATACACTCTTCGCTTAGTTTTCTAGTGCAGTCTTTATTTCTCCTGTCCTTCAGCCCTTTGTACTTTATAGACCTCATTACTCAAGTTCAATACTCATTACATTTATAAGACCTTCTGCAAAGAGTCCAGAAATGCTCAGTTCCTTGTGCTTTCTCAAAGAGCTGACACACTTCACTTTCTGCCTTTGGCAAGATTGTGTAAATAGATCTTTCTCAGCTGGTACACAAAAGAGAAGAAAAAGGAGCATGTTAAATGCCTTCTACCTTCCGCATTTATTTATCTTCTTTTTACCATGTCATTTCAATCTACTTTAAAAAAAAATGTTTAACATCTATGATGTAATTCAAAACAAATGTATGAGACCTATCCAAAAATAACCTCCCTGTCTACTGTTTTCCTTTCTCATGGGCTGTACACTGTACAACTGCCCAAAGCCAAGTAGGTCTTAAAGTCTACTAAAAGTTCCTGTGTAAAAGAAGCTAGGAATGTCTGAAGGATAGCTTTGCTGCATGAAGTTTTTGTAAAAATTTTAGTACTCTGCAGGATAATTAGCTTCATCATGATATTTGATACAATTATACCCTTGTATTTACTCATATCTATGTTCCTGCTAACTTCTGCTTTAAACCCACTCTCCTGTCTCTTATCCTAAATAATACTGATTTGGCCTACATCTACTATTTTTGGGTGATAAGGTGTTGTTGTTGTTTCTCTGTTTGATTTTAATTTACAGCTCAGATTGTCATTTCATATTCTCTTGGTAAGTGAGGCTTTTATCAAAAAATCTGTTAGTCTGTTGAGAGGCCCCTACATGTTGCTTGCCATGCTCCTTTTGAAATGTTTAGACATCTTTTTTATGTGGCTTTTGCTACTTTGACTACTAATAAATCTGACTGAAGACTTTTTCTGGTCATGCTTTTATTAGGTTCCACATTTTCCTCAACACTCGAAAAGTTTTCAGCTAGTGTTCTATTAAATGGGTTTTCTCTAGGTGTCTTTTTTTTCCTATGTAAACACAAAACCACAAATACCTGTTTACTTGATTATGTCACAAAAGTTTTAGAAGCATGCTTCACATTTTGTCTGCCTACAATGTTTCAATAATATATTCTGTTTTCCATTTCTGTTGAAACTTTCAACTGTATTTTCTATTTGACCTCCTGGGTTCATTTGCAAGTATTCAGTTTGGCTCAATTTCAACATCTTAATTGTTATGCTGATATGTTTTCTCACCTCCCGCATGCTTCCTGGGGTCCCCGTGATGGTGACTGTCTTTTTTTTTTAGGACAGGTTGGGTTTTCTTGTAAGCATTTTAAACTTTCCGTTGGGTGCTTTTTAAATATTGTTTTCTTTGGAATCTGCTGTTATCACGTTCTTTCTGAGGCATTGTGTCCCTTGTTTATTCATATTTCTTCATATGGATTTTAAATATTATGCACTTATTTAGCTGTTTATTCTGTATGTGAGTGTGTGTGTGTGTGTGTGTGTGTGTGTGTGTGTGTGTGTGTGTAAGAGTGTCACAGATCATGAGTGGAAATCAAAGGACAACTTGTCTTAGTTTGTATCTGTTACTCCTTTACATTTGTGGAGCAGAAGTAAATAAAAGACTTCTCTATTAATGCATCTTGGAATCTCCCTTTCTCATGCTTTACTCCTGATATTATGTTGGTCATTGACTTATTCTATCAAAATATGTTTAATTCGTTATGCTAGCTGATATGTAAATACTATACATTTTTATAGAGTACCATGGAGTTTTTCCACATATATTTGGGTTACACATTCATTTAGTCCTAGGCTTTATGGTTTACAGATAGGCTATTTTCTTTGTCCAATAATGCAACAGAATTTTATTTATGATGTGGCACTGGGGCCTTTGATATCAACAAATTTCTTTACCAGAATTTCTTTAAAAAATATTCAGCTACTTTTCTTTCCTTGCTTCCTTCTTTTTCTTCCCACCTTCCTCTCTCTGTATCTTTGTCTCTCCATGACTCTCTCTCTTTCCCTGCCCTTCATTTTTCCCTTTTCTTTCTTATTTTTTTCTCAGTTCTATAGAATAAAAGCCACACCTTGCTTATGGTAAGTGCTAGACATCTAAGTTCCACCCCTAGCACATTCCCTACAACTAAACTTCAGTTTCATTATACTGAATAAGAGTATACATGTTTGCTGTCAATCATAATTAAATCAATTGCTGTGTTTAAATAAGAATGTGACCAATAGGTTCATACATTTGAATATCTTGTTACTGGGAAGTGGCACTATTTGATAGGATTATAAATATTAGGAAGTGTTACTTTATTGGAGAAAGTGTGTCACTAGGCGTGGGCTTTGAGGTTCCAAAAGCCCAAGCCAGACCAAGTCACTCTTTCTATGCCTACACAGCAGGATATAGCTTTTAGCTACTGATCCAGGACCTGCCTGCATACTTTATGTCCCTCCCTGTGATGCTAATAGTCTAAGCCTCTGAAACTGCAACTTCCTCAGTTAAATGGATTTTTGTTTGTTGTTTGTTTTGTTTTTTAAGAGTTACCTGGTCATGGTGTCTCCTCACAGCAAGAGAATAGTGACTAAGACATCAGTTATAGTTAGTGTTAAAAGAACAGTGACTTCCTGTCTTTTATTTCCAGGAGCATGTGCAGTAGGCCTTCACTCATTCATGGCTTTTCTTCTTCCACCAGTAAGATTTTAAATCCCCTTCATGTGTAATCTGCATAGACACTCTCCTTCAATCTTCAGTGCTTTAAATATGATGATGTTAAGAAACATCTTTTTCTAATTTACTTTTTTGTATTTTTAATTTTTGTTTTATTGTTTTAACTATGTGTAGGTATGCGTCTGTGTATGGATTTGAGAACCCTGAGTGCAGGTTCCTAAACAAACCAGAAGAAGGCATCAGATCTCTTGGATCAGGAGTTACAAGCAGATGTGAGTTACTCAGTGCAGGGGCTGAGAAGCAAATTCAGATCTTCAATTAGAGCAACCAGTGCTCTTAGCCACTGAGGCATCTCTGAGGTTCCGTCTTTGAATTTTTAAATCTTATTCTGAGTTTACAAGTCTTTGAAATGATTATAATGAGCCCTGCCTAGTAAACCCTGACCTCAACCTATGATTGTCTTGGCTCTATTTCACAACTCAGCTCTGTATTAAAAAAAAAAAAAAAGAAAGAAAGAAAAAACACAAAATAAGACCAACAACAACAAAATTGACAAGGATGCAAGAACATGTAAACACACCTTTCTGTACACACATACACAAATGATTGGCATCCGAAAGAATGGAGGTTATTGTTGCCTTGTGAACAGACTAGTTTGCCTTCGTTTATATATACAATTCAGTATTCCCTGTTAGTGATGTTTGGCACTTTGAATGCTCCAATTTTAAGTTGTTATTAAGTTCTCTAATTGATTAATGAGTTCAATAAAGTCTTTGATGTATGCATGTTTTATATTCAAAGAATCATTTGATCTTATTTTGAAAATGACCATTTTACAAAATCCTATATGCTCATTTAATTAAAGCTTATCAAAGTCTAAGGAACAAAACTAGTTAATACCTCAGCCATTACCCCCTCTGAATACTCATACCCTTTCAGTAGCAATGCAACCAACTCACTCACCTGTAAATAACGTATTCCCATCAATAGTTCTTCATTTTAATATGTTTCCCATCTGTTGCTTCATCTGGTACCCATTGATTTCCGATATAGTTTTCTAACATCCACTCTGGATACATTCCTAACTATAAGCGTCCACCATTTTGGTTTATAGTCCACTGATCCTTTAGAATTCACATTCACTCATTCCTTATTCAACAGCATTCCTGCTAAATACCATCTATAGAGAGGACCTTCTTCTCCAACATGCTACCTTCTCCTCTCTTGACTTTCTTGGTCCTATCTAAAGTCATTGCTTAAAACTCCACAAGCAACTTATTATGAGCCTCGTGTTGCTTGATTACAATAATAATTTTACGATAGCTTTGTTTTTCTGACCCCTGCTATCTGTCCCAGCAAATTACAATAGAAGAACAAGGACTATGCAAATTGCAGAATGTCTCCTTACTAGGATTACTAATGCTTAGACATCAGGCATGGATGAGATCAGCTCTTATTCTGAGTAAGGTTACTATCTAATGGAAGATAAACATCCCTATAAACAGTGACTTAGTCGGGATTTGAGTTCCCGCAAAATACATCATGACCAAGAAACAAGTTGGGAAGAAAGGATTTATTCAGCTTACACTTCTACATTGCAGTTCACCACTAAAGGAAGTCAGGACAGGAACTCAAACAGAGCTAGAAATTAGAGGCAGGAGCTGATACACAAGCCATGGAGGAATGCTGCTTACTGGCTTGCTCAGCTTGCTTTCTTATAGAACCCAGGACTATGAGCCAAGGAATGGCACCACCCAGAGTGGGTTGGGTCTTCCCCCCTTAATTACTAAGAAAGTATCTTACAGCTAGATCTCGTAGAGGCATTTTCCCACAGGAGGCTCCTGCCTCAGTGATAACTCCAGCTTGTGTCAAATTGACACACAAAACCAGCCAATACAAGCAGTATATTCTGGTTGTTTTCCAGACATCCTAAACAATAAAATTAGATAGATAGATAGATAGATAGATAGATAGATAGATAGATAGATAAAATTTTGTCTTCATTGCTCTCAACACTGACATAAACTTTCATCAGGTGTCTATTGTAGGAAAAATACCTAACCTTAGTAAGAAAGAAAGAAAATGAGACCCTTATGAGTAATAAATAAAACATTGTATTAAGAAAAAATTTTTACAAATTGTATCTTGGGTAATCTAAGTTTCTGTGCTAATATCCACTTATCAGTGAGTACATGTTATGTGAGTTCTTTTGTGATTGGGTTACCTCACTCAGGATGATACCATGCTGATCCAACCATTTGCCTAGAAATTTCATAAATTCATTGTTTTTAATAGCTGAGTAGTAGTACTCCATTGTGTAAATGTACCACATTTTCTGTATCCATTCCTCTGTTGAGGGACATCTGGGTTCTTTCCAGCTTCTGGCTATTATAAATAAGGTTGCTATGAACATAGTGGAGCATGTGCTGTTATTACCAGCTGGAACATCTTCTGGGTATATGCCCAAAAGAGGTACTGCTGGATTGTCTGGTAGTACTATGTCCAATTTTCTGAGGAACCACCAGACTGACTTCCAGAGTGGTTGTACAAGCTTGCACTCCCACCAACAATGGAGGAGTGTTCCTCTTTCTCCACTTCCATGCCAGCATCTGCTGTCACCTGAATTTTTGATCTTAGCCATTCTTACTGGTGTGAGATGGAATCTCAGGGTTGTTTTGATTTGCATTTCCCACCCCTTCTTAGAATTAGGAACAAAGCACACATTGAAGGAGCTACAGAGATCAAGTGTGAAGCTGAGACAAAAGGATGGACCAACCAGTGACTGCTGCAGCCGTGGATCCATCCCATAATGAGCCACCAAACACAGACACTATTGCATACTCCAGCAAGATATTGCTGAAAGGGCCCTGATGTAGCTGTCTCGTGTGAGGCTATACCAGTGCCTAGCAAACACAGAAGTGGATGCTCACAGTCAGCTATTAGATGGAACACAGGGTTCCAAATAGAGGAGCTAGAGAAAGTAATCAAGGAGTTGAAGGCGTCTACAACCCTATAGGTGGAACAACTATATGAATTAACCAGTACCCCCAGAGCTTGTGTCTCTAGCTGCGTATGTTGCTGAAGATGGCCTAGTTGGCTATCATTTGGAAGGGAGGCCTCTTGGTTAGGCAAACCTTATATGCCCCTACACAGGTGCTCTTTCTCTCTTTCTCTTTCTCTTCCACTTCCCCCTCCCCACAATCGCTTCCCTGGCCTCAGTCCTTGGGCCCAGTGAATTCACCCGAGAGCAGCTTCCCAATAAACCTGCCTTTAATATATTTAAATATGGCTTGATTTGACTCATTTCACTGCAGAGAAATATCTTATCAGTTGTGTCAATATAAGATTTTTTTTAATAAGGATTAACTAAATGCGGCAACAAAATGATTTGTGTGCTCCTGTGCATGGAAATGCACATGCAATGGCACCTATAGAGATGGGAGGACAACCTCAGATGTCTTCCCCCACCTTTCATGGGATTTCTTGTTGCTACTGCATAAGCCCCAATACTGCTCCACTAGTCCCTGGCTAAATGTTTCCTCCTCTCATGAGCAGGTCAAGTGACTGATAGAACTACAGATGCATTCCACTCAAATTCATATGTGTGCTGAGGGTATGAACTCATTCATCGGACACAAGAGCTTTACAACCGATTCCCTGCATAAAATGCATTTTGAGGAATACAACTTTAACAATGACAACTGGATAGCATTTCAATGGACTTTGCTAGAATCAGATCATCCAAAGTTTGACTCACAAAGCTAGCTATAGGGGAGAGAAGGGGCTTTTTGATATGTGCATTATAGGTTTATTCAAAATGAGTAAGTGGTTTGTCTATGGTGAGTGAGAACACATTTATAGAAAGCATCCTCCCAGAGGCTTTCCTTAGACTCTTGGAAGCTCTCTTAAACTATAGTGAGTCATAGGAATTTCTTCACCTGTGTGACTCTCCTGCTGAGTCCTCTGCCTTGCCAACTCTGAGGTGATCATAAAACTGTTACTCTGCTTAAGTTATAACAGATAGTGTGTATCAAAAAATAGATCATGGTTAATAGCAGCATTCCCAAGGAGGCCATTTCTATCTCAAATTATATTTGCTACAAGGAAAGCACAGAATGAATCACAATGAAGAGAGGAAATGCATCGAGGGATAAAAAAAAAGCTCTGACCATCTTCCAAGTCTGCATAATTAGGGAGTGTTCTTGAGTAATGGATGGCGGTTTTATGCAACACATGGGAACAGTTTGGGAGATTTTTATCATCTCTTGCTTGCAAATCAGCACTTTCAAACAGGACTTCTAAGTTGTTTCTCTTACTATTGCATGTTGACATAACTGATACCAGCATCCCCACACTAGCCGTTGTTCTTTGACCCCTGGATTTCACAGCTCTGAGAACATAGAATGCAGCCAGATCAAGGATTCTCAACCTGTGGATTACAACCTTCTCTACAAACCTCTATCAAATATATATAGATATAGATATAGATATAGATATATAGATAGATAGATAGATAGATAGATATAGATATAGATATATAGATATATAGATATATAGATATATATATATATATATAGATATATATATATACACACACATTATAATCCACAACCATGGGAAAATAACAGTTATGAAGTAGCAATGAAAATAATCTTGTGATTTGGGGGCCACCATAACATGAGGAACTCTATTAAGGGGTCACAGCATTAGGAAGGTTGAGAAGAGCTGAGCTAGAAGCAGATTGAGAGCTTTGGTTTTCTTCTACATAAGGGACCAAGAACAGCAACTCCATTCAATTAAATATTGTTCTCATCTATAATAGGACACAAGTTTCTGACTTTCAAAGCACACAACTCCTCAAAAAAAAAAAAAAAAAAACATAATGGCAATCAAGTTAATTAAAAACTTTTCAAGATGTTTCCAATGCTCTCTGAAGCTTAACAGTAGTAGCTATTCGTTACCCAGATGTCCAAAAAGAGCCCTTGTATGATTGCCTCCTGCCTTATTCTAAGTCTTTCAATGTGAATGGTTACAGCATTATACACATTGTGTCTCTTTAGCCCTTCCCATCTCTGCCCTGTTCCCGGAGGAGATCATAGTATGGCTATTACACACATCTAGCCAACTCTCCTCATTGGAAGACATCTCCACCCATTATGCCATTGCTGGAATGAGCTCCTGAATGATTCTAATGTTTTGCCTTTTTTTTTTTTTAACAGAAATGGAATTATATTATCATCGCCCTACCTTTCCTTCTCCTAACCCCTCCCGTGTCCTCCCACTCACTCCCAAGTGTACAGCTCCTTTTCCTTTGATTCTCCCCTCCATCCTCATCACACTCTAAGCAGCAGGAGTCATGCTTATAAACATGTTAAGTGTCTCACACATACATATGAACTATGTGAACTAACAGCAGGTATAATGTTGAAAACTAGCATTGTTTATCTCAAGATCAGCAGGAACTCTGCCTTTTAAATCTCATTCAAAGTAAACATGCTAGTTACTTGTATGTGGCTGTGAAGTAAAATGCCTGAGTAAAAGGATTTACTTTAGGTCATTGTTTCAAAGGGAGTGGTTGGCCATCACTTGGCTACAGGCATTTGGACAGAACATTATGGTGGAAGCCTATGACAGCAGCCATTCTCGGGGTGTACAGGAAAGAGAAGAATTAAGAAAGAAAATATGAAAACAATTATATCCTCTAGTGGCATGCCTCCCAACTACTTCTTTTGGTAAAGGCTTACCTTCTAAATATTTAAGAACCTATCAAAATACCACCATCCATTGTGACCAAGCATGTAACACATGAGTACCTGGTAGAGCCTTCATCCTTAAGCCAGGAAATAACTAAATAAAACAGAACCAAACATTGCCAATACAGTCAGTCATGATATATATAAAATAAAAATCTTTCTTAATTTTTAATTCTAAATTCAGTGAGTAAAGGCAATGGCTGTCAAGGCTGATGACCCAAGTTCCATCTTCAGGGATCACATGGTAGAAGGAGACTTCTATAGACTATCCTCTGACCACATTGCTCCACCTATATCACATCCCTCAGATGTATACATACATACACCCATGCACACTCACACACACACACAGACACACACAAGTTAAAAGTAAGCAAATAGTATATTTGTGATGTTGGCAGCAGAAAAGATTTAACTTTTAAACTATAATTTAAAATAAAATGATTCAGAAAATTATAATTAAAACTTTTCCTTAAACAAAATTAGACACACAACAAAAATACAACACTCTTGAATTTCTGGAGACTTTTGTGATATTATATATATATATATATATATATATATATATATATATATATATATCTCAAGAGAGATCAAGGAGGCTCTGCAGCTAATTCCTGTCACTGCATCATCTGTCACTTGTGGATAAGCAAATAACTACTTTGTCAAATGTTGCTGATTAATACCAACCAAAATAACATATCTGAGATCCAGAGATAACTATATTTTATTTTACTTTTAAAATGAATATACTTTTATTTTATGTGCTTGAACATTTTCACATGCAGTGCCATCATCAATTCCAAAAAGGAATTGATCCCATTGGACTGGAGTTACAGATGATAGCTAGATATGAAGTAAGAACAGGGAATCAAACCTGAGTCTTCTGGTAGAGTAACAAGTGCTCTTAGCATCAAGGCCAACTCTCCAGCTTTGTAAACATAGATATAAATAAAGATTAAAAATGCAACTAATGACTGCCCCAAGTTGAGACCCATCCCATTTTGAGAGATCCCATCCCTGAAATTATTAATGATACTCTGCTGTGCTTACAAACGGGAACCTAGCATTACTGTCTCCTGAGAGGATTCATTCAGCACCAGATGGAGGCAGATGCAGAGACCCACAGCCAAACGTCAGGTGCAACCTGAGGAGTCATATGAAAGAGTGGAGGATAGAAGTGAGCGATTCAGAGGGGCCAAGGACACTTCAAGATGATCCACAGGGTCAACTAACCTGAAACTATGGAGACTCACAGAGCCTGGTTTATCAACCAAGGGGCATGCAGGAACTGGACCTTGGTATAGCTTGGTGTTCACGTGGTTTCCCTAACAGGTGGAGCTGGGACATTTTCTCTCTCTGTTCCCTGCCATTGGATCCCCATCCTCCTTATTTGAGCTGCCTGGATGGGCCTCAGTGGAAGAAGATGTGCCTAGACTACATGTGCTGGAACTAGATGCTCCAAGATGGGTGATACACAAGGGAGATTCCCCTTCTCTGAGGAGAAGAGGTAGGGATGATCAGGGAAGAGATTTGTAAGGGTGGGACTGAGAAGAGAGAAGAGAGGGTGGCTGTGTATGTAAAGTGAATAAAAACATTTTTTAAAAAAAGAATAAAGTAACAAAATAGCAGTTCTTGACTCTGGAGATATCACTTTAACTTATCTTCCGATGTGAAGACAGAAAAATATTTCTAATTCTGACAAACATCTCCCTTGGAACCAGAAGAACTCCAATCTTGGGAAATAGAAGGTATTTGGACATTGTAAAAAGAAAACTGGACCTAACTTTTACTCAGTGGCTGACTAGAACAAGTAGACGAGAGGATGGCAGATGTCTCTAGTACCGAATATCATCAACATTGAAAAGAGCAATAGTTGAGTAATTTCAAAATCTATGTTGTTTCCAAAACCAAAAGGTAGTTTATAACTACAGAAATAAGCAACAGAAAACAGTTCTGACATCATAAAACCTCAACAATATGGCTGCCTAAGCATGACCTAAACAAGGACAACGACAGAAAAGCAGCAATGGAAGGGGTAAGCTCATGGGGGTCTCACAGATAAAAAACAACAGCCAACTAATGACTGCTAAGAGATAGAGAATTAGTGATAGACGAGAATTCCCCAGGAATGCGCTCCCTCTGTTCAAAATATAAGCAAGCAGCTTTATATAAACTGAGCAGGCTTTGTATACTTAGGAAATATGTAATAAGAAAAAGAGGCCAGAGACCATGAATTTGAGAGTTAGCAGATATATAAGCAAGATTGGAAGGAAGATCGGAAAACTAAGTGATGATATTTTAATTTAAAAAATAAAAGTAACGTTTAAAAAAAAAGACAGAAAAAGAATAATTTGTCACATTCCTCAGTGTATATTTCTAACACTATATCCTTTATGTTGTCAATGTGGAAATGTCTCTGGAATATATATTAATGTTAAGTGTTTTTCTGCACCAAAGACCTTGTCATCTTTTTCATTCCAACCACTCTGTCCTTCACATTAGAAGGTTTGCCATCTCTCAGCTGCACCTGAAGCAGAGATGAATGTCTGTGGGGTGGTTTCTGTGTCAATATCCCTGAAGTAGAAGATTTCCAAGCTCCACTTGAAGTTGGACTTGTGGAGTTTACGTGGCATAGCCACCATGGTTGTACTTTGGGCATGTAACTGGTACACACCGGTAAGTACAGCATGCCTCTGAGGATTTGATGAGATTGGTACCTGTACAAAGTTGGCTCTGTTCCTTGGAGATCAAATACCTGAGCATCTAGTAGCCTAGTCTGCACTTCTCACTTCTACTCCACTGCGATGAACTTTAAATGCATCCTTTGGTAAGAAAATCGGTGTTAAGTAATTTGCTGTGATAGGACCTCTGTGTAAGAGAAGTGTACTAATAACAACAAACTCTGTATGTGTGCTTCTATCTGATGCACTGTGTCTGGTAATCATTTGAAAATGCATGGACATTTTCTTTGTAATTTATGTATTTGATAGATTTTCTGATTAACCACCAAATTTCATTTGTAATTGTTTAAGCAGTGTGGTGGTTTGTATATGCTTGGGCTATGGATTGGCATTATTAGGAGGTGTTGCCTTGCTGGAGTTAAATGTGTCATGTGGGCATGAACTTTAATACCCTAGTCCTAGCTGCCTGGAAGTGAGTTTTCTCTTAGAGACCTGCAGATGGAAATATAGACCTCTCAGCTCCTCCTGCATCATGCCTGTCTGGATGCAGCCATACTCCTTCCTTGATTATATTGAACTGAATCTCTGAACCTGTAAGCTAGCCCAAATAAATATTGCTTTTAAAAGAGTTGACTTAGTCATGATGCTTGTTCACAGAAGTAAAACCCTGAGTAAGAGAGTTGGTACCAAGTACTGGGGTATTGCTGTGATAGACCTGACCATGCTTTTGTTTGGAAGAATATGGATTTGGAAAGTGGTGGAAAGCTTTAAATGGTGTTTATTGGGCCATCCTAGCAGCAATATGGAAGACTTTGTGGCTAAGAGTAATTTAAACTGTGCAGGCCTGACCCAAGAGGTTTCAGAGGAGAATATCAGCATGTGGCATAGAAACTGCTTTTGTGGTATTTTGCTGAAGAATGTGGCTGCTTTTTGCCCTTGTCTGAAGAGTCTACCTGAGGATAAGGTAAAGAGATTTATACTAATTGAATTAGAAAAAGGATGCCTAAAAAAAGCCCAACAGATTTTGTTTTCTGGTTAAGTCTCAGGAAGAGTGTTTTGAGCAAGCACAGTAAACTTAGAAAGGAAAAATACAAAATATATGGTTCGAGTATTAAAGGGACACCAGGAAGTAAAATTGTGGTGTGGTATTTTCTTCACTGTTCTATATAGAAATATCTAGAGTAGGCACATGTGCATGCACATACACACACACACACACACACACACACACACACACACAGAAAAAGAGAGAGAGAGAGACAGAGACAGAGACAGAGAAACAGAGAGAGAACAGAAGAAAAGTATTGATGATAAAACTTACCTAATACTGTGTGTGTGTGTGTGTGTGTGTGTGTGTGTGTGTGTGTGTGTGTGTGTTGATTATTTAAGAACATCTTAACCTAGTCTGATTCAGAAAATAGGAGAATTGTTCTACTCTTTAGCAATAATGTATACTTATTATATATTCATTTATATCAACACAAATGCAGAAAAAAAATTTAAGCATGTTTTACAGTGTTTTAATTTCTCAACTGGAAAACATGTCAGGATTGCCTGGAAGAAAATACTGAACCCCTGTGTGTGGGTAGTAGACTCATTAGCTGCTTTTAAAGGCACTTTGACTTATGAAATGCAAGAACTTCCCAAAGAGCTTTGTAGTTCAGACATGCACTCCGAGATGCTTCATTTCCAAAGGATAATCATTTTCAGTGAGGCCATAAATAAAATCCCTTCATAAAGATGAAAGTGTGCAAGATTTACTGCTCCCAGTATTTTACTCTGCTCCAGCTGGCCAGCCACAATGATCTTCCCATTTCGTTTGGCAATTCCAGTCTCTCCAATTGCCATCCACTTAAAGATTACATCTCTGAGTCTTCAAAGTGTTTTATTTATCAGAGCTTTAATTTTACACTCACTCCACATCTTTACTTCTTGCCCTTTTGAGGTCAGATTTATCACTGCAGTCCCCAGGCCCACTGATAGGTGAGGCATTCATCCTCATTCAGTAAGGGCAGAATGTCTTTGGAGAAGTTTCATCAGCCTAATGGAAACCACACACACAGCACCCGTAATCTATCATTCTTGGAAACTACTGAATAGAGCCACTATGCTTATAAATCCCAATTGTGGTAAAGATGTCACAGTACTCGTCTCTCAACCAGCCCCATGCTCCTCAGTAACAAAACACGTTCTAAGTGCTCTTCCAAAACAAAATAAATGAACCATCTTTTTAACTGGGTGGGAGTAGTTTTGCTGCTTGAAAAGAATAATACATTTGCCAGTTCCCATATTAGCAGCAAGCATTGTATTGAAGATACTTGGTAAGGAGACAGGAAGGCATTGATTCATTCAAAAAAAAAAAAATCCTATCTGTCATATGAATCCTTAAGAAGCTTCGAAAGAAAAGGGAAAAGGGAGGCTATTTTCCATTCAAAAAGTATAAGATTTGGGTATTGGTTATTTTAATAGGCTTTTACAAAATGTTTTACAGATTTAAGGGCAGCATAAGCAGTAGTCATTAACCACATAAATTTATTACATTTCATTTATGTCATATATATATATGTCATATAATATATATATTATGGATGGCCCTGGTGTTGTTTGTATTTTGATATTAATTCTACTTACCCAGAAGGGGTTGTCAACGAATGAGTCATGTATGCAGGTGACTTCTTGCGAATGAATAAAGGAGCCAATCACTGGTCGAGTACCCAGAAGAGAGATAGGGGTTTTTGGGAGGGGGATAGTATGAGGACAAGATGTAGCTACTAGTGTCTTCCAGCATATATGGAGAATCTGCCAGGATTCGCCACTGGGGGACTTAAATCTAATATGTTTACGAGATTAGGATTCTAGTTGATGCACCCAGCGATTGAGTTACCATTGATTCTGAGATAAGTTTGCGTGGTGTTTTCCTTCATGCAGCGGTTCAACCAGATTCCTGAGGGAAAGGTACAGTGGCAAAGCAGGGGTCTGCCTGATGTGCACCACAAAGGCCATGGGAGCTTCAGAGAATGGGGCTGGTGTGGTAGCAACCTGCCAGTGGGAACTTAGCAAGCCGGGTAAGAGATTCTGGAGCTCTGAAGCAGAAAGTCTCCACAAGATAAGAAAAGGCCGGCCATTGCCCACCAACGCATGGCTGGCCATCCCACCCGGCAAGAGAGTAGCTAGGGTAGCTAGGTACAGCTCTTTAGCTCTTTTAGTTCCTATTTTTAGAAGAGAAGGCAATTTCCTGGTGCCCGTATTCATTTTGGATGTTCTTCTAATTCTATTTTACAGCAGCATAGCTGCTTACCAAATCCTGTCAAATTCTTAATTGCTTAACATCCAAGTAATCAGTCACAGACATACAAGTGCTGCATGACCTCCTCTTACAAGTAGTTGAAAATTTTCAAATTCTGAGCTTGGGATGTTTTTTTCAGTGATATGGCACCTGATCAGCATACATGAGGCCCTGAGTTGAATTCTGAACACCCAACACACACACACACACACACACACACACACACACACACACACACACACACACAGAGAGAGAGAGAGAGAGAGAGAGAGAGAGAGAGAGAGAGAGAGAATGACTTAAACTTATAGAAAGTATAGTGGTGTTCCAGGGCCTGGGAACTTAAAGAAAATAGGTAAGTGTTATAAAAGAAACAAAGTTTTGGTTACACAGAATAAAAGACTATATTGTATCTGATATACAGCATGATGATTGTGTTTATTAATGTGGTGTTGTTTGCCTAAAATTTGTTGTAAGCAAATCTTCAACATTCTTATCACTTAATAAAATAACCCTGTATGATGAAGGGTATGCTAATTTGCTTGATTGTGGTTATCATCTCACAGGAAATATATATGTCAAAATAAGATGCTGCATATGATGAATACGTTTTCATTCTCCAGTTGTACATCAATACACCTGGAGGAAGACAGGACATTATTTAAGAAGATAATTGCAAGCATATTTGGGAAGAAGGAAGCAAAGAGAGGTGAGTGGAATAACAATGCTGAGCTTCCTATGAGGTTATGAACTATTTCAACATTCTCAAGAGATTAGTAATGGCATTTACAATGTTACATGCCTGGACTTGTGGTGCTGAGGCAGGATGGTAGTGTGAGCCCATAAGTTGGAAATCAGCATGGATCACATGGTAAGATCACATCTGAAAATAAAAAATAAGGAGAAAGAGAGTGGGGTGGGAGAGAGAGAGAGAGAGAGAGAGAGAGAGAGAGAGAGAGAGAGAGAGAAATGAAAAATAAGGGGAGGGGAGAAAGGAGGTAAGGGTTAGAGTAAGGGAGGGGAAGGAGAGAATGGCCAGTCAAGACTTTAAAAAATACCTTACTAGATGCAGTAATACATGTAACTAGATGCAATAATTCATGTCATACGAGAAGGAGTGTTGGAAATTTTTAGAAGCTTTACAACAGGAAAGTGTAAGTAAACCTTGTAAGTAGAGGGATGGAGACCCCAACACATCTTCAAAACTTTTGACCCAGAATTCTTCCTGTCTAAAAGAAATACAGGAACAAAAATGGAGAAGAGACTGAAGGAAAGGCTAACCAGTGACTGTCCCAGCTTGGGATCCATCTCATGGACAGACACAAAACCCCTGACACTATTACTGATGCTGTTGTGCTTATAGAAAGGAACCTATCATGGCTATCCTCTGAGAGGAGCTGACTGAGACAGATACAGATACATACAGCCAAGTCAGGGAGCCCTATGGGAGAGTTATAGGAAGGATTGAGGAGCTAAAGGGAATGGCAACCCCATAGGAAGACCAACAATGTCAACTGGACCAGTGGGAGTTCCCAGAGACTGAGCCACCAACCAAAGAGCATACAGTGGCTGGCTTGCAGGCCTCTAGCACATCTGTAGCAGAACATTGCCTTGTCTCCCCTCAGTGGAAGAGAATGTGTCTACCTAATCCTTTAGAGAGTTATGCCCCAGCGGGGGAAATACCTTCTCAGAGAGGAGGGTATGGGGGATGGGGTGAAGAACTGTCAGAGGATGGACCAGGTTAGGGGGCAACACTTGAGATATAAACAAGTGAAATAATCAATTAAAAAAACTTCACAGCATTGCACAAGCAATACTTTATAATAATCTATAAATGTTATTTAATAGCTCTGTAAAATGTTTTTGTAACTATATGTGGTAACTGAATACGTTTTTAACCATGTTACATTCGTTGATTGAAATAATTAGAATATCTGCTTTGAGGAGGTCAACCCCTGAAATCTTTCTGACTTCGGAACAGGATGAGTTTCTCATCTGAGAAAATATCTCCCAGTTTAAGTAACAAGAATAAATACCTAAGATCAGAAAAAAAAAACACTAAATTTTCACCATTAGACAAAGCATGTTGATCTCAACCACCACACAAACATTCAGAGATACTGAGAATTAAATATTATGAAAAAGCAGTATGCTCCAATATAAGCATAACATATCCAATATTCCTGGTGCATTTAACATGACTTAAAATGAGAATTCTTGCATAAAAAAGTGGCGCCAGTAGTGGCTTGTTTTCTCAGTTCTTTCTGTTAAAAACAGTTTGTCACATTTACAAAATAAAGTATTGCTTAATAGCAGATACAATGAATGACCACATCCCCAAATTTAAGTCAGGCGTATAATTACTATCAGTGTTGCCAAGACTCTTTTTGGTAGCAACAGTTGACTTTGAGCCTATTTTATTTGGGTGAAATAAGTCTTTATCTAGTAATATAAATAAAACTCCAACTTTGCAAATGGTACCTTGCCTCTTGTCCCTTCCTTTGTATTTTTCATAACTACTTTCTATTTGACTCTTTTTTATACTTTTATTTATTAGATTTTTTTTCATTTATATTTCAAATGCTATCCCCTTTCCTAATTTTCTCTCAAAGTCCACTATACCCTCCCCCTGCCCTGCTCCCCAACCAGCCTACTCCTGCTTCCTGGCCCTGGCTTTCTCCTGTGATGGGGCATATAATATTCACAAGACAAAGGGCCTCTCCTCCCATTGATGGCCAACTAGGCCATCCTCTGCTACATAAGCAACTAAAGAAACAAGCTGGGGGCGGGGGGGAGGGTACTGGTTAGTTCATATTGTTGTTCCTCCCATAGGGTTGCAGACCCCTTTTGCTCCCTGGGTACTTTCTCTAGCTCCTTCACTGGGAGCCCTATGTTCCATCAAATAGATGACTGTGAGCATCCACTTCTGTATTTGCCAGGCACTGGCAGAGCCTCACAAGACTCCTGTCAGTCAAATCTTACTGGTGTATGCAATAGTATCTGGATTTGGTGGTTGTTTATGGATGGATCACCGGGTGGGGCAGTCTCTGGACAGTCCTTCCTTCAGTCTCAGCTCTGAGCTTTGTCTCTGTAACTCCTTCCATGGGTATTTTGTACCACCCTCTAAGAAGTAATGAAGTATCCACACGTTGTCTACCTTCTTCTTGAGTGTCATGTGTTTTGCAAATTGTAACTTGGGTATTCTAAGTTTCTGGGCTAATATCCACTTATCAGTGAGTGCATATCATCTGTGTTCTTTTGTGATTGTGTTACCTCACTCAGGATGATATCCTCCAGATACATCCATTTGCCTAAGAATTTCATAAATTCATTGTTTTAAATAGCTGAGTATTACTCCATTGTGTAAATGTACCACATTTTCTGTATCCATTCCTCTGTTGAGGGACATCTGGGTTCTTTCCAGCTTCTGGTTATTATAAAAAAGACCGCTATGAACATAGTGGAGCATGTGTCCTTATTACCAGTTGGAGCATCTTCTGTATATATGCCCAGGAGAGGTATTGCTGGATCTTCAAGTAGTACTATATCCAATTTTCTAAGGAACTGCCAAACTTATTTCCAGAGTGGTTGTACCAACTTAAACTTCCACCAGCAATGGAAGAGTGTTCCTCTTTCTCCACATCCTTGCCAGCATCTGCTGTCACCTGAATTTTTGATCCTAGCCATTCTGACTGGTGTGAGGTAGAATCTCAGGGTTGTTTTGATTTGCATTTCCCTGATGATTAAGGATGTTGAAATTTTTTTCAGGTTCTTCTCAGCCACTTGGTATTCCTCAGTTGAGAATTCTTTCTTTAGCTCTGAACCCCATTTTTTAAAAGGGTTATTTGATTTTCTAGAGTCAAGTTTCTTGAGTTATATATAGAATATTAGTCACCTATCAAATTTAGAATTGGTAAAGATACTTTGCCAATTTGTTGGTGGCCTTTTTATCTTATTGACAGTGTCTTTTGCCTTACAGAAGCTTTGCAATTTTATGAGGTCCCATTTGTTAATACTTGATCTTTCAGCACAAGACATTGCTGTTCTGTTCAGGAATTTTTCCCCTGTTCCCATATCTTCAAGAGTTCTCCCCACTTTCTCCTCTATAAGTTTCAGTGTCTCTGGTTTTAGGTGGAGTTCCTTGATCCACTTAGACTTGAGCTTTGTACAAGGAGATAAGAATGGATCAATTCTCATTCTTCTACATGATAACTGCCAGTTGTGCCAGCACCATTTGTTGAAAATGCTGTCCTTTTTCCACTGGATGGTTTTAGCTCCTTTGTCAAAGAACAAGTGTCCATAGGTGTGTGGGTTCATTTCTGTGTCTTCAATTCTATTCCATTGATCTACTTGTCTGTTGCTGTACTAGTACCATGTGTTTTGTTGTTGTTGTTGTTGTTGTTGTTGTTGTTGTTTTCCACAATTGTTCTACAGTACATCCTGAAGTCAGGCATGATGATTCCACCAGAGGTTCTTTTATTGTTGAGAGTAGTATTTGCTATCCTACATTTTTTGTTATTCCGGAAATCTTTGCAAATTGCCCTTTATAACTCTGAAGAATTGACTTGGAATTTTAGTGGGGATTACATTGAATCTGTAGATTATTTTCAGCAAGATAGCCATTTTTCCTATATTAATCCTGCCAATCTATGAGCATTGTAGATCTTTCCATCTTCTGAGCTCTTCTTTGAATTCTTTCTTCAGAGACTTGAAGTTCTTATCATAAAGAACTTTCACTTCCTTAGTTCGAGTTACACCAAGGTGCTCTATATTATTTGTCACTATTTTGAAGGGTGTTGTTTCCCTAATTTCTTCCTAAGCCAGTTTATCCTTTGTGTACAGTAAGGCCACTGATTAGACTTAATTTTATATCCAGCTACTGCACTGAAGCTGTTTATTAGATTTAGGAGTTCTCTGGTAGACTATTTAGGGTCCTTTAAGTTGAAAATCTTCCTTCTCATCTATACCTTTATCCTTAGGTTTGGTCTTCTCATTGTGTCCTGGATTTCCTGGATGTTTTGAGTTAGGATCTTTTTGCATTTTGCATTTTCTTTAATTGTTGTGTCCATGTTTTCTGTAGAATCTTCTTCACCTGAGGTTCCCTCTTCCTTCTCTTGTATTCTGTTGCTGTTGCTTGCATCTATGGTTCCCGATTCCTTTCCTAGGATTTCTATCTCCAGAGTTGTCTCCCTTTGGGTTTTCTTTGTTATTTCCACTTCCATTTTTAGATCTTGGATGGTTTTGTTCAATTCTATCACCTGTTTGGTTGTGTTTTCCTGTAATTCTTTTAGGGATTTTGTGATTCCTCTTTAAGGACTTCTACCTGTTTAGGAGTGTTTTCCTGTAAATCTTTAGGGGATTTTTGTGCTTCTTTAAGGACTTCTATCTGTTTAGCAGTGTTCTCCTGTTTCTTTAAGTGAGTTATTAATGTCCTTCTTAAAATCCTCTACTAGCATCATGAGATATGATTTGAAATCCAAATCTTTCTTTTCAGGTGTATTGGGGTATCCAGGACTTGCTGTGGTGTGAGTACTGGGTTCCTATAATGCCCAGTGGTCTGGGTTTCTGTTAGTAAGATTCTTATGTTTGCCTTTCGCCATGTGGTAATCTCTGGTGTTAGATGTTCTAGCTGTCTCTGGCTGGAGCTTGTTCCTCCTGTGATTCTGTTAGCCTCTGTCAGCACTCCTGGGAGTCCAACTCCCTCCTGTGTCCCAGGGGTCAGAGCAGTCTCTTCAGGCAAACTCTCCTCTGGAGGGGAAAGTGAACATATGTCTAGTGCTCAGGTCTGCCTCCTGGCTGAGGATGAAGGCCTGAAGGTAACCTGTCCAAGAAGCTCTGGTGTTTCTGCAGCTGTATGCTCTCCTGTGTGGACTGGTCTCTGAGAGACCCAGGCTATGAGATGGCGATCTTGCCTGAGTCCTGTTGTCAGAGCCCTCCCTGGAGGGAGACTCTCCTCTAGTGGGAGAGGTACACAGAGGTCTGGGGCTTAGCTCTGTCTCCTGTCTGATGATGAAGGCAGGAAAGGACCCTGTCCAAGAAGCTCTGTTCTTGTGCAGCCCACAAGCTCTCCTGTGTGTACTGGTCTCTGTGAGATCCAGGATACAAGATGGCGATCTCACATGAGTCCCCGGTTCAGAGCCCTCCCTGGAGGCCAACTCTCCTCTGGCGGGAAAGTGCCTCCATTTGACTCATATCACCAAAAAAAATTATAATTTTATAATCTTCCCATGTTGTAATATTGTATTTCACTTTGAAATGTCAATATTACTCTCCATAGCAGCCACTAGCATCCTTTGTAGTCATTTATTTTCCATGCAATTTGTGTTTAGCTTTATGATGCTTATACTTTTTCTCCTGTGAAAGATAGTGAAACCTAGATTGTCAATGTTCTCCTGTAGATGGGTTTGAATTCTTTTCTTAGGACTAAGGATTTCATTTTACAGAAGCTATATCTGGGTGTATGATTTCTTCTCAGTTTAAATTTAACACTCTAAGATATATAAATTTAGACTCAATGTGCATGAATGCTACAAGGATTTGCATATCATTCTTTAAAAAATATTTTTCTATCCATTGCCTGAGAAAACAAGCAGTGTTTCATGGCTGGTAAAGTTCTGTGGGGTTGGAAGCAGTTTCTCTAACCATGTTATCACAAAACGAATGGGCCTTTGGGGTCCCTGCTTGAGGAAAGCACATTTGTCTCAGATGCACTGTTTGTCTGAATCTAAGCTGTGATGTTGAAACCTAAAATTCCAGCTCCAAAAACTAGACAGTTCCATCACATAATAAAAAAATCATACAATAATAAGTAGGACACACCAACATCAATTTTCCTCTTATAAAAAGAAATACTAGACCACATAGTTACCCGAAGTTATTTTTTATGCCTCAAGTAGCTTAGGTAGGTTTGAGGGTCAGATTTGTAGCAACCTGTCTCCAAAAGCTATGACTGTTTAAATATGATTTGGGAACAGTCCTCAAGACTTGATCAATAACATGATAAACCTAAATAGGTTGACTTCGAGTTAAGACAAAACAACAAATTGGATCCAGAATTTCCTAAGTCAGTGGAAATAGAATATCCTTGCACAATAGAAGAATGTTTCATGATATAGCAACATATCATGTATTATATCAAGAAAGAAGATGTTCACTTTCTAAACATGAAGAGGTATCTACAGTTGCCAGAAACTTCAAAATAACATTCTAAAATTGTTTAACAATTATTTTATAGCAGTCAAAATAAAAATATTTCAACAAGAAATTGATAGACATCTTCAAGCCAATGGAAAAAAAATGATGAAATCTCAACAAAGGAAAAGAAATTAATTAAAATAACCACCTGCACATTTTAGGAATGAAAATATATTAAAGAAAATTCTAACCAAGTAAATTAAATAAGGCGGTGAAGATAGTAAGGGATTTGAGGCTAGATCAATATGTCTTAAATTCTTACTTTGTTTATTTAATTTGTTTTGTTTAATTAATTATTTACTTATTTATTTATGTGTTCAATGAGTATGAGTATGTACGCAATTAGTATGGATTTCATTACAGACCACAAGAGAATGTTAGGTGCCCTGGCAGCTGTGAGCCAACCACAGAAGTGCTGTGAAATGAGCTCAGGTCCTGTGGAAGAGCAATGTGCACTCCTAACCACTTAGGAACCTCTCCAGACCCAGATCCATAGAACTTTGCCAATATCCAAAACAACACAGGGAATGCAGACTCTATAAAATTTCCTACGGCCCAAGGAGCAAGAAACGTAAGAGTTATAGCAGAAGAAAAACCTACAGAAAGACAGAAAAAGAAAGTATCTCTAACACATCCAATTAAACCTTAAAAGTAAATAGGATAAACACTCCAGTCAAAAGACTGAGACTTATAAGATGAATTTTGAAACATAACCAAGTCGATTCTACTTCAACTACTAAAGTTTGAAGTTAAAGACCTTTATTCAGGTTCAAAACTTTCCTAAGCCTGTGAAGACTCAATTTATTTTTTATTGGTTTTATTTTGCTTTTATTTCTCCTGTATAGAATTTTGACTTTCTTTCAAGTTTAGTTTATGTGTTTTCTACAAGGTTGTTATTTCTCTGGGTTTTATGATATCTTATTCCATTTTCCTGCCCAATCTTGAACTATTTTATAGTAGGATCTTTGAAAATGTTTTATCTCTTAAAACCCTGGGAATGAGTCAAATAAAAATTTATAATAGTCCTCAAATATATGCTATATTTTATAGCTATACTTAATGGACATTAAAAGATGCTTTGTCAACATAATAAAAGAAAAGAAAAAATCTAGCAGAAAGTCCCTTTTCTATTCTCTAAGAAAGAAACTCCTAGGCCAGTTATGGGCTGCACACCTGCAATCTCAACATCTGGGAGACAGATGCAAGAGAACCAGAAGTTCAGTCCTATACACAAGGCTATATATGTATCTCTGCATGTGTCTATGCATCTTATGCTTCTATGTGCCTATGTGTGTGTCGGTTTGTGTGTGTCTATGTGTATGTGTGTATATATATGAAAGACAAAGATCACCTTATGTTTAAAAATGGATAACTAGCTGAATACTGTTTCTTATCTTCTTAGAAACTTGATATACCTCATGATGAAGTTCTGACCAAAGTTAGGAGCATGTTCAATGCATGCTACTTTCATACTCAGACTGTAAAAATTGTACAAGTAACTCCTTCTAGTTTGAGCAGGTTCCCTGAGCAGACTTTGGGACTGCTCCGCAACCAGTCCACAACACTACTACTCCCAGGTAGTCTAACATTCCCAGGATTACAGGTGCTCTAACACACCCAGGATAACTGGTTCTCAGGAGCTTGGTCACACCAGGATTTTGGGATCCCAGAGGCAGCTTGACTCCAGGAACTGTGACACAACCAGGATCACAGGATCCCAGAATCACAGAGACAACTAGAATCTGAGGAGTTCTGACAGGATCCAGTCAGAGACAGTGAGGCAGATAGCCCTAGAGATAACCAGATGACAAGAGGCAAGTGCAAGAACATAAGCAATAGAAATCAAGGTTACTTGCCATCATCAGAACCTAGTTCTCTCACCATAGCAAGTCCTGGATACCCCCACCACACTGGAATAGCAAGATTTGGATGTAAAATTACTTTTCATGATGATGATGATAGAGGACTTTAAGAAAGACATAAATAACTCCCTTAAAGACATCCAGAAGAATAAAGATAAACAGGTAGAAGCCCTTAAAGGGAAATATTTCCAAGCAAATGGTCCCAAGAAACAAGCTGGAGTAGCCATTCTAATATAGAATAAAGTCAACATTCAACCAAAAGTTATCAAAAAATAATAATAAAGGAAGGGCACTTCATACTCATCAAAGGAAACATCTACCTCTTAAGCACCAATGAATTTTATACAATGGCACAGAACAAGAATTTATCGACTATAAACAGCCTGACAATCCAGTAATGCCATTTGTGTGTGGGGAAAGAGTATGTGCAATTCTGTGTTTTGACAAATGCATACTATTGTATGTTTATCATCAAATTAGAAATAAGTAGGCCTATAAATACCATTCCCCCAAAATTCACTTTGCCTTCCTAACCAGAACTAACACTGATGGTTATCTGTGTAGCTTCTTTCTTATGTTTAATTTTCCTTTTAGGAATTATATTTGTATTGGGTTCAGGAGATGTCTCAGTAGGTAAATCCTTGTTTTGCAAATTTAATTACTTGAGTTTGAATTTCCAGAATCTATATAAATGGTAAGTATGCTGGCCTACATATGCATGGGGAAGTAGAAATGGAAGACTCAGGGTTTTCTGGCCAACCCATCTAGCCAATCACTGGCCACAAGGTCATGAGAAGACCATGTCTCAAAAAAAAAAAAAAAAAAAAAAAAAAAACAAGCTGATAAAAAACAGAAGAAGGTAGGTATTGATCTGTCTTCTGCAAGTGCACGCATATTGTATTAGTTGTTTTTGGTGGCTATGATAAAAATTCCATAATCAAAAGTGATATATGAAAGAAAGTGGTAATGTTGCATTACACTCCCAGAAGCTTAGAGTCAATAATGGCAAGAGATGGTAGCAGGTGGCTGGAGCAGGAAGCAAAGCTGATGGATAGTGTCTCTACTGCACAGAAGTGAAGTAAGGCTAGGAACTCTCACAACCTGTCCCTGATGACATACTTCCTACTGCAAATGACCTAGACATCTCATGACATCTCCAATCCAAGCCACTAGTTGTTCAAATGCAGTAGCCAATAAGGGACATTTCTCATTCAAACCACCAATGCATGGGTATATACCTCCATCACATGCACAAAACTCATAACTCAAAAATATCACACAAGTATTTCTTTATAAACAGCATTCTGTTTGTTTTGTTTGTATCCTAAGTGTTCTCTGCAGATCTCATGTTTCATCAAATATAATATTCCAGATACCTAATAACTTTAAATTTAATCAAATTAATATCTATTGCTTCACCAAAGGATCTTTTAAAAGTAACCAGCACTATTATTACTATAAGTTCCTGGCAGTAAATAGTCTAATACTGCTAATAGATCTTAGTACCAGTGTCATACTCTTCACAAAATGTCAACTGTCATATACCACTAGTGTTAAAAGTTAGAACAGTTAAAGGTACATATATTTTGTGGTGCTCTGATACATATGCTGTAACAACTAACAATTTTAATATAAATAACCTATAACCTATAAATATGTAGATAGGACTCAGACAACAATGCTAGTGTTATATCTGATTAACTATCTAATTCAGACCAGGGTGTTCTCATCTAATTTAAAATAGAAAATATATCATCAATATCAGGTTATTTATTTGTATCATTTTGATTTTCTAAAATTACACGCACACACACACACACATTATACACAAACAGAGAGAGAGAGAGAGAGAGAGAGAGAGAGAGAGAGTCACTGAATTTGCCCTTGAAGGCATTTGGAAACAATTGTAAACATTTTCATAAGCACAGAATTCGAATTTTGAGGAAATTATAGATTAACATAAGTAGTAATAAGTAAACACAGAGGGATCTTCCATATTCTTTACAAAGTTCCCTGAAATGTTAAGAGTTTGCAAAGCCATGGTACATTACAATCAGGATGCTGAGATCAATAGTCAAGAAAAAGGATGATTTCCATAACAATCAGCTCATTTTGTCCTTTTAGGGTCACAATCACGTTCTTCTCCTTCTTAATTCCAGGAACCTACTTATCTGTTCATAATTGTGCCATTTCCTGACTGTTTTCATTTCTACATTTCTAATATGTTTTTAATTAAAACAGAGTTATCATTTTTCTCTCTCTTTCCTCCCTCCAGTCTCTCCCAGGTACCCTCTATTGAACTCTTACCACATCATCCCAACTCTCAAAGTTTATATCCATTTCTCTATGATTTTTGATATATAAATATAAAATTATATACAGATTTTATTCAAACATCTGAAATTAACATTCTTCATCTCTCAGTGTTATTTTCTCAGGTGATAGAGGTGATTACAAGTATCTATGTCATCCTTCTTGTTTCTGAGTAGCAAACATGTGGACATGATTTGTCAGTTTAAAGACATTTGGGATTTTTTTCTCTAGTTGCAAATTTTAAATAGTTACGAACTTCCACATACAGGGCATTGTATAAGCACACCTTCAAATATCTGAGATATTCATGCGGTCCTCCATTTGCTAGGAAGTACAAAAATGCATGATTAGTTTACAAGAAACTGCTAGTGTTTTGGGTAAAAGCCTATTTTATTTTTCATTTCTTATAATGTTCAGGTTCCTTCATTTCTTTTTGGTTGGTTGGTTAGTTGATTTGTTTGGATTTTTCAAGAAAAGGGTTTCTCTGTATAGCCCTGGCTGTCATGGAATTTACTTTGTAGAATAGGCTGGCCTCAAACTCAGAGATCTGTCTGACTCAACCTCCTGAGTGCTGGGATTGAAGGGATGTGTGTCTATACCCTGCTTCCTTCCTTTACTAGGGGAAGGTCAAGAGTGAAGTCAGTCTAAAATACATGCAAGTAAAAAAATCAAAAGGAAATTTTACAACCCAGGCATTGCACATGTGTAAACAAAATCATTTTTCTCTCATATATTCAAACTACATTTTATATCTTTATGTTTCATTTGTTTCACAAATACCCACTAGGCAGTATTTGTTGAAAAACTTTGTACTGCCTTTAGTGACTATTATTTATCCTGAATACAAATGCATTTTTGCATTAACATGAACTTTGCATGAGGCAAAAATTTTCCCCAAAAGGCACTGCTTCCTCCTCTATATGAACAGAAGGGGTTCTCTCTTATTTATGTAAAGAATGCTTAATCTTCCACTTCACTGGCTCAGACTATAACTCTTATAAGGTTATTTTCAAAAATAATAAACAAAAGCTAGAACTAAAAATATATTTTCCGAATTATGTTTCACTGCCTTTGTGGAAGCCACTGCAATTATTTTGAAATTTTGATTGCCTCTCTGGGATTTGACTATGCCTCGCTAATAAACAAATGGAGAAAAAAATGTTTATGACTAATATTTTGAGTGTTTAATGTTGAAAATTGATAGGTATACATTACTTTTTTCTTTGTAGATTTGATTCAATGATCCCGATTGTCTATGTAGTGCTGGAGGGAAAGGCAGGGCGGGGGGTGGGGGCGGGAGATTCTCTGAATATATTTTTTATCATTAGGGAAAAACTTAGGTAACCAGTTCTTGGAATATCCATTCAACACCAATTTGCATGCCTTGTTGTGGAATAATGCCTCATAGAAACAGACCAAAAACAAGATTGTCTAGTGTGACATTCCATGAGAACTTTTACCCAGTAGAGCAATAGCTATAAAGGAAAGGACCTGATACAGAAGGGGAAATGACAGCAGAAATCCAATGTTGAGAATGCTAGTCACTGCTATGTTGCTCTGTAGAAACACACATGGAAGTGACTGTGAGCAGAATCCTTTCACTGGAGTTCCTCAGCACCATTTTTCTCATGTATAAATGATGGAGCAGGAATCTCTGATGCCGGCAGTACACTGTGTCTGGCTTTGTAGACCATGTCTGAAAAGAATAATCTAGGGATACTTTGGTAGCAAATGAGCAATTATTATTTATGACAAGAAAAAGAAGCAGGAAATTCCATTAAGTTTGATCCCAGTGGAACTTGATTTTCACATTCAAGCCTTGATCAAAGGAAATTCTGCTCTGAGTTGTCTCCCTGTGAAATGTAAAATTAAATATTCTTTAAAAAGCTAATCTAATGAGAAGTCAAGAAAAGTCATCCTTTTGATTAAATGTATACATTGAGGGTAATGTGTGAATCTGCCTACTCTTTTCTTGGAGTACACTGAAGTAATTAATGTCTCTGCAGGAAAAAGAAAGTCTAAGGGCTTTCCAAAAAAACAGAACTTTGATGAGCAAAAGGTCTACTTGAGTTTTATGCAGCTGACATCCTGCAGGGGTTTTCAAGAGTTTTTAAAAAGTTTTTCAGGAAAGAACAAAAATAAATATTTTTAACATCAGCCTTACAAATTTTGTATTTATTCTTTGGTAATCTCATACACTAAAACAGTGAGTTTATGTCATATCCATTCCCCTTATCTCCCCACAGCACATGGCAAACCCTATCTTCCACTACCACATCCTATTCCAGACCTCATGGTTTTTTTTTTTCTTTTTAATTTCTGAGTCTAATTAGTGATGCCCTTATCTGCATGGGTATTGGACACCACCCACTGGAAGCATATGCAAACTAGCCATGAGCAACATCCACCTGCTATCCATTGCCAGTAGCTCTTTAGTTGAGGCATAGATCTCAGAAGTCCCTCACTCTCTATACTGGAGTGTTGACTGGCTTGGCCTTGTACAGGTCTAATATAAAGACATATATGTAATAGTTTAATACTATACCCTTTAGTAAAGTAATAAATAATATTAGGGCATGTGACCTCTCCAGTCATGGATTCTTGGCTAGGTTACAGTACTGGGCATGAGGTCTTTCATGTGGAATGAGCCTGGCATACAAATAGAAAGTAGCCGGTTATCACTCTAACACTTTGACACCATTGCACCAATGGGTCATTGTCACAGTGCACAGAGTTCCCAGCTGGGTAAGACTGTTGATAGCTTTTCTTCCTCAGCTGTTTGAACAATGCAGCTTTCAGAGTTATGAAAGCAGGCTCACAGGAAAGAAGCTTCCGGGTCAGTACTACACTTGTGAATGATTCAAAATATTAACATAAATGGGCACTGAAGCACGGGCTAGATTCTCACAGCAACATATTCATAAGCAAGGTGCTGCTTCCAATTATCAGTTTAAGAAAATGCACCTGTACACCTCACCTACTAGACCCTGTAATGTCACAACACAGTATGATGAAGTATAGCACCTGCTTGGAATTCTATTGTATTTAACTTCTGTTTTTATAAGCGAGCCTCATTAATCCTGTCCAACATCAAAGAGATTATACCACCTAACAGTACACTGACAAATATCCAAATTCAAAATCTGAAATCTAGCTGCTGCTAAATGTCTATGAATTTTACCCTACTATTATGTCAAAAAAAATCATAAGTTGGAACACAGTGAATCTGAAACTAATTGTATTTGAACTCTATTTTCATTGAATCTCAGTCATTTTTTTTGCATTTTAACCTTTTACTTTATGAATACATTATCTTCTGGAAGTCTTACATTCGTAGTTCTGTCAGATTTGTTTTTCCTTCATGCAGCATAGAGTGGTGTAGTATACAAAGGATTTGGTGAGGAACAGAAGACAGAATTCGGCTATTGAAAACACGAGGTTGGATTTAGCAAAGGAGCAGGAACTCAGACAGTACAATAGAAAACAAGACATCATTAACAGCAAGAATGACCTGCATCAAAGCAAATCTATGATTTTTAAACTTCCTTTTGTTTTTAAACATGTCATAAAAATGAGCAAAAGCAAGGGAAAAGAGGGAAATTTAAGTTCTTCATTATTTTTAAAAGATTTTTAGGTAGAGTTGTGAAAAACTAAAGTTCCTTGTTACCATTAATAACTATTTTTATTCAGTTATTTAAAAGTAAGCAGGAAGGATTAAAAAGGTATCAGTCACAATAATTGTTCCCACTTTGAACTCAACTACATGGAAGATATTCTAAACTCCTCAGGTTTAGTGTATGTTTTACTGCATGTACTCATTCTAAAATTCCTGTGAAATAAATCCTCTATACTCATCATTTTATATGTGAAATACATTTTAAACAAAGACAGGAAGTCCTTATCATGATTATTGAAATACTAAGCAATGTTTTAAATCCATTTATCTTCTATAAGAAAATATTATAAAATGACGGGTTATATAATCCTGACATTTTCTGGAGACTAGTAAGTCTAAAAATAAGGCACCAAGAATCTGGTACCTATTGAGAGTTTAGACTAGAGACATAGATGCCATTTTATGGTATTTTTTTTTAACTGTAACTTTACATGGCAGGAGATGTGAATTGTTTTTATTGCACTAAGTTATTAATCAATCCCAAGGGTTATGCTGCACATCATAAAGTCACCTCCCAAAGACCTTGCCTAATAGATAGGTTCCATTATCCTCTGGGTTATACTATTGTGATAAGTTAACTTTTCTTGTTCAATTGTTTCAATCTAGAGTCACTTTGGAAGAAGAAAATTTAGTTGAAGAATAGATTCAGTCTGATTAGCCTGTGGCCATAACTAAAGATTCTCTTGATTTATGGCTAGTGGATGATTCAGCCTGCTGTGGGTAACATCATCCTTAGGCAGGTGGATCAGGACAGTTCAAGAAACTAGATGAATGTATGGCAGTGAGAAAAGCAGTAAATAGCATACTTCCATATCCCTACCCCAACAGTCCTCTCTTGAGCTGCTGCCTGGCTTCCCTCAAAGATGGAAAGAAGCCTACAAGTATACAATGCAGTAAATACTTCCCTCCACAATTTGGTTTCAGCCAGAGTATTTTTTTTTTCAATTTTTATTAGAAATTTTCTTCATTTACATTTCACATGTTATACCAAAAGTTCCCTCAACCCTCCCCCATTACCCGCCCTGCTCCCCTACCCACCCACTCCCACATATTGGCCCCGGTGTTCCCCTGTACTGGGGCATATAAAGTTTGCATGACCAAGGGGCCTCTCTTCCCAATGATGCCCAAGTAGGCCATCTTCTTCTATATATGCAGTTAGAAACATGAGCTCTGGGGGTACTAGTTAGTTCATGTTGTTCTTCCACCTATAGGGTTGAAGACTCCTTCAGCTCCTTAGATACTCTCTGAAGGCACTAAGAGGACTTTCTTTTGCATAATCTCTTTGTTCTTGCTGGCAGGCCTCAGCCCCTGGAAGGTCTGTAGATGTCTGACTGCAGTAGAACAGTTACAGCTTTATGGATGAGCTGTTTTGTCAGTCCCTGTTGTAGTCCATTCTCAATCACTTTACCTGGAGTTGTCAAAGTTTCTCTTCAATGGAATCTAGTGGCTTTTCTTTCTGTACATGTAGGTGCTTTTTACAGTGCTTGATCAGGGCACTTCTACTGTACTCTGAAATCTGTTCAAAGCTGCTTTTATCCTGAGGGACATATCTCTCTAAAAGTTAGAAGGCTGAAATGTTCTCATCTACCTTGTCCACTCTCCCTCACTCTTCTCTTCTCCCTCTTTTATGCCCCTTTCTCTTTCTTTCTGCCTTCTGTCTCTCCCCTTCTTCTCTCTTTCTGCTTCTCTCTCCCTCTGTCCCTCCCCTTCTCCTTTCTCTCTTTCCTTCTTCCCATCTCTCCCTCACTTCTATCTTTCCTTTTGCCTTCAGCTGCTCGTGGTACAGGTCACAGGTGCCTCCTGGGATCTCTCCTCCCCAGAGAGTAACTCCAGCAATGGTGTTGTTGACACCCATGATAAACAATGGGAAACAGTACACCAGGATGATAACAATAATGCTGTACCTGCAGAGAAATACACACACATGCTGAAGAATATTTTTGAATGAAATATACAGAACTTTGAATTTGTCAAACTATAAATCACAATACAAATGGCAACACTTATTTTCATCTTATATTTATGCCTTCATTTCACACAAATATCAAATATCTTATGAGCGTTATAACCTAGAGTCATGTGTCAAATATTTTTAGTTGCTCTTTCCAAATTGTACTTTATGAATAAACGTATAAATAAATAAATAAATAAATAAATAAATAAATAGAATCCCTGTGATGCCTTTGGTAAAGCTGAAGGTTCAGTTGTAATGCAAACCACAAAAACTTCATGATGTTGAAGATGCCAGGACTCACACAAATCTGTTACAAATTAGGCAAAATGATTGTGCTGTGGATGTTAAGATGGAAAAGTGTTGCTGCGCAAAACCTTTTGGAGTCCAAAAGGTCATGAGTTCAAGATGTAGAACACTGAGCTACAGAATTTAGATTTACCCTACTGAACTTTAATTTTTACTTAAATACAATGGACTGTATCTTCCAGTTTTTCTCTACTAGAATAAGAAAGTACATAACTTTTTTTTTTTAATTTTATGGTAGCTCACACTTTAAAAGACTCTAGCCATTTAAAGAGATGTTGACTGTTTGAAGTATTGGATTTTTTTATACTATGATAGTAATATGAGATCTTGAGTTGGGTTAGGGTTAAATAACAAATATGGTTTACTAAGGATGTAATAGTGTGTCAAGTTTTCAGTAGATTGAGTGCCCTGGATAGTTTTTATTGTGTTGGTACAACCTAGAGAGAGAGAGAGAGAGAGAGAGAGAGAGACTCAACTGAAATTTTACTTCAGTCATAATAGTCTCTAGTCATGTAGATGAGAGTCTCTTGATTGATGACTGATGTCAAGTGGGATGTGTCCTTCCACTATGGGTAAACCTTAGGCAGGTAAACATGACCTGATTTCAAAACATAAAATAGGAAAAAACTGACTGTGCATGATCCAGAGAGCGAGTCAATGAGCTCAGTTCCTCTCTGGTTCCTGCCCTAAAGTTTCTGCCTTGAGTTTCTGCCTGACTTCCCTCAGATGTAGACTGAGACCTAGAAATGTAAGCTGAAATGCATTTTCATCCACGAGATGTTTTTGCTCAGACTTATTTTTTATCACAGAAAAAAAGAAATAAAAGAAAACAAATGTCAATATCAACACACCAATTTTTAAAGAATACACATGTAGAACATATTAAAATCTTACTTGTAGCCAGAGCTTTAAGACTCCACAATCTACCTTGTTAACCTCTGCATTCAGTTATTCTCCAAGAAACACAATAGGAAGAAATAACAGAAATTCTACAAAAATAATAATTTATATTAAATAAGGAGTGATTTATATTAAGCACTGCCAAGCAGTAGAACAATTGATTAAAGACTAAATTGGGGCAGACGTTGAATAAATTATTCCCATGATAGGATGAAATCATTAATAAAAGTTTAATTGTAAAAGTTATAGTTATCATACTTAACACATAAGGAACTGATACACAGCTTGGGGGAAGGACATTGCTCAGAATGCATGAAGCCCAAGGTTCTAGTATCAGCACTACAACAACAACAAAAAAGTGTTTTTAAATTAAAAAAATGTAAAAACTGAAAAAATCTAATCAAGATGTGACTGGGTCGGTGCTCTATTGTTGTTAAGAGACATCATGACCATAGTAACACTTATAAAGGACAACATTTTGTTGGGTCTTGCTTACAGATTCAAAGGTTTAGTCCTTTATCATCATTGCAGGAAGCATGACAGCACACAGACAGACATGGTGCTAAAGAAGTAGCTAAGAGTAGCTGAGAGTTTTATATCTTATCAAGAGACCCTTGGCTTAGAATGGGTGTTTTGAAACCTCAGAGTCCACCACAAGTGACACACATTCTCCTACAGGGCTTATATTTCCTAACCCTTCCCTGGTGATAATGCATTCAAATCTATGAGCCTACTAGGCCATTTACCTTCAAACTACCACATGACTCAAAACTAATAGTGGTTTAAACAGAATATCAAAAAAAAAAAAAAAAAAAAAAAGAGGCTGCTCTCACCAAGGTATTATGATGTAAACTCTACATGTGATTATAATCAATTTTATCTATTGAATTCTCAAAACACTCCCCTTCTGCCCCAGGCTTCGACAGATTTCCCACTTCATCACTTGTCAGTAATCAGATCTCAAGTGATACATTTCCCAGTCCAAATGGACTAGGTTAACAAGTAAGATAAGCATTGGTAACAACAAAGTTATACCTTTTAGTAGGAAAATTGAAAGATATGTTTTACTTTGCCAGAAGTATAGAATCAAACTTTACTGGTATTATCATAGGGAAGACACTAGATGGATATTGGGCCATAGTATCTGAAAGTAATTTTTTTTATTCTTTTGAATTTTATAAATGAATAAAATGTATTTAGATCATATCCCTCAGCTTCTTCTTGATCCCTATAAATCCCTACCAACATCACATCTTTTCTGAGCTCACTCTCTCTCTCTCTCTGTCACACACACACACACACACACACACACACACACACACACACACATATTTACTATATCCAGTTGGTACTTCTCATATGAACATAAATGTAAGGCACCAACCACTGGCATTTTGACAGCTTACTTCTAACCACACTGACAAAGAAAACTAATTCTCCTTCCTTGAGTGACGACCAACTGCCAATCACTCCTCAGCTAGTGATATGGCCTTGGGAGTACCTCCCTCATCCTGCTAAAGGCTTAATCTTCTGCCAGTCCTGTGCCACCAACAAAATACTCTATGAGTTGAGGAATGCCATTTATATCTCACTTATTTCCCATAAAGGGTCAGTGAACCTCATGGAAGAGGGTGCAGGAAGATAATACAAGAGAGAATTTGAAGAAAATTGCTTTAGGTAAAATTTTCAGTAAAGAAGGGTATCAGGTTTTGTTATGTGCCATCTGCATTAGTCATCCTATCAACTGCAATTTAAATGTCAAAATAGAAATTTATTTTATCAAGCTACCGTGACATATACAAAAGTATATTTTTAAAATCTTGTTCAATAAGTCTCCTGAAAATGTATTTCTGATGATGGGAAATCTTTTGATTTTTAGTGATTTTTTTTAAATGTACTTTATAAGCAAGCACCTGGAAATCTAAGTTGCTTTTTATGCTAATTTGGAAAGAGGAGTTCATCTATTTTGTAATGTTTTTTTACCTTAAAATTGTGAACATCTGTATAGTTAAATGTTCCAATCCTTAAAATGAAAATAAATGAGATGAAGTTTTCATGGCAACCACAGAAGGACCAAGGAATTATAATTCATGTCGAGGTTATTTAGACATCCTGCTTCATTCCCCCTTGGCATCTTTTCTGGAGGATTTGCCAAGGTTTAACAGTGACTTTGCTAAACACCATGGCATTAAGGGGCACTTTAGTTCAGTCTGTGACAACATTTATTTTAATCCTGCAAATTGCATTTCTCTTGTCTCCCACTTCTGATGTTACCACTATTTGCGCTTCTAGTCAGTGGAAATACTCTTGTATTTGTATTTATGGTTTATACCTAAACAAGAATGAAAATAACTGTGATATCCAACCCCTGTTGTGCCACTTTCTGTATGCAGAGGCTTTCCCTTCTGTCACACGCTTGTTTGCCAGGTGCCTTGTGTGTTGTAGTTACCACTGAAGTTATCCTGAAGAATGAATCCATTCACGATTCAGCTGCTTTCACATGGGCTCCCTGTTAAAACACACTCACTGCTCAGGATCGTCTTTATGGCTCAGAATCTGATTTTAAAACACTGACAGGTATACTTAATGCAACAAGGGGATTTTACCTTCTTGATAGATTATTTTTGCAGGACGCAGCAGTGTTGCTTCAGGCCAATTTCTCATGTTTCATAAGACAGACAGAGAGAGAAAGATGTGAGCACACAGTTCCATTCTGCAAATTATTTTTTGGCTTTATTAAGTTTGCTTCTAGAGGGTGGGCGTTGGAAAACAGTGTCTTATTTGGAGACAAGGAGAGCCTTGGAAGTGTGACATATCGACAATGTCCTACAGATGACCTTGAGTTTTATTGGAGTTTTTATAGGAGTGGAGCTCAGTTCTTTTTGTTCACTTAGCTCAAGAATAGTCCTGCTCTGTTGGGGACGATCATTCTCTTCAATGTAACAGTGTTGAGAGGGCTATCTCAGGAATGGTGAAAAAAAGCATAGGGCACACATAATCAGTCAGATCATCCAAATCAAGCCTCTTAATTAAATAGGTGACAAACATCCTATCTGGAGCGGCTCTGCACCCCTAAAGATATTTTTTTAAATATTTTTTTCTAGGTGAGGAATTAGATTTGCAAGATGAGGTAAGAAAAAGGTGAAATGAAGAGATGAACATACATGTTTTTTACTAGCAGGGCCATTAAAAATGAATCCAATAGTAGCAGGCCCATAGGTCTGGGTGTATGTAGTGTTATTCTGCAAACAAAAGAAACAAAGATCTTAGAGATTCTAGATCTCAGACAAGGAAAAACAAAAAAGAATCTTGAGACCATTTTAATTCCATGAAGTAAGAAATAATTTTAAATAGAACTATAAGATAGTACATAGGTCTGCATAGGAAAGAAAAGGATAAAGACTACTTCATGTATCTCTTTTAACATGTGCTCTTTCTCTATACAGTTTTCCTCCTGCTATGATTACAGGAAGACATGAGATTCATATTCCATCAAGTCTACATTTCACTCAGTAGGTAATAATTCTAATTTGACTGAACTAGAGTACCCCTTTTCAAATTGTCAGCAGAAACTGGAATATTTAAGCTCATATGAATTGATGCAATATCCCACTTCTCTGCTGGTAACCTTTCAGTTAGGAAGACTGATCCCATTCCTACACCTTCTGTCTAGGACCACAAAGAGTTTTTTGTTTTTGTGTTTTTGTGTTTGTCCGTTTTGTTTGGTTTTATATTTCTCTTACCTTAGCTGATACTCCTATAACATGCCACTTCAGACTAGGTAAATGATAAAGAACAACAACAACTACATGAATTCCTCAGAAACTTGGTGTAGCAGGAATGGCAGCCGCCTCTATGTAAGTGAAAACTCATATCCTGCAGGAGGACCTAATTGTGGACAGCCTGGGAGACCAAGGATTGCTGGTGCAGACAATGCCAGCCAATCAAGAACTGCTGTTTAGAAGAGATGTTTTCTTGGGACCAATGGAGCTCAGGTGGAGGGTATTAGAAGAGGTTGCAGCAGCTTTCACATGAGCTTGCTGAGGTGTTTCTCAACTGCTCCCCATAGTCTGTGTCATTGACTCTGTGCCACCTCTTCCCCAACCCCAAAGGACAGGTAGGGTCAGAGTAGTCCAAGGCACAGGCAACGACTTGGAGGCTAAGTTAAAGATCAAAGGGCTTATATTTTGTATATACCACTACTTTGTGCAACAAAAGTCTTCTGACCAACAGTACATTCCGTGGCAAGTGTTTTCCCACCCACACTTACAAGAGAATAAATAAGTGGAACTTCTTTAACAAACAATATTAGTAAATAAACTGGCACCAGCAGTCAGAATGTTTGCCTTCAAAACATGATTTACTGAGCTCAACCCCAGCACCTGTGTAAAGAAGCCTCCCGCCTTGCTTGTCCACACTGTAATGCCGTTCTGGGAAGGGAGACTTGGAATTGGCTGGGCAGCTGGGTTAGACTATTTAGAGAGTTACAGGGCAACAGAAGGAAATATCTGAGGAATTGTGCCTTGTCTACACACACAGATCTGCACCTGTTCTCTCTCTCTCTCTCTCTCTCTCTCTCTCTCTATATATATATATATATATATATATATATATATATATATATATATATATATATATACATATGTATGTATGTATGTATGTATGTCACACAGTAAGAACAACTGTGGTATTTGAGGAATGTGTTACTTCTCCTAATCTCCCCAGCTTATCAGGATATAAACTCCACTCCTGATGGCTGTGAGAAAGAATTAACAGTTTTCTCATCTCTCAGATTCCTGGCAAGAGGGAAATCCCTTATGGATAAATACAGGGCACTGACATTTATTCATTGTCTCCCACTCCATGTTCACTGGAAAGCCTAAATTCCTCATGAATACAATTAGGATATTTGATATTTCCTTTCATCAACGTTTCTTAGTTATAGAGATGTACCTAGGCTGAGCAGGGTAATAATACTTCAACTTTAGCACTTGTAACCTCAGATCATCCATATGCACCAAGCCCTATGCCAAAGCACGGAATCACAGGAGACCAGCAGCTCCTGTCATGGTATTATTATGTGGATATTCTGTGCTCTTTCTCCAGCTAGAAAAATAAATGGGTGATAAATGTTGCCTGGAATAAGCAGATGTGAGGTTCTCTCTGACGCCCTTGACTTACTTGAAACAGCAGGAGGGAAATGGAATCCAAGAGTATTCTTAAAGGTTACATGTATTTTTAAGGCTAAATGAAGCAAAACAACAACAACAAAAAAGAGAAAGGAATCAAGAAAGAATGGAAAGAAGAAGAAAGAAAGGGGAGGGAGAGAGACAAAAGGAGAGGGTAGGGGATGAATTTTTAGAAAACTTGAAGCAAATAAATTAATTCATAGGCTATTTATCTGACCAGAGAAAACCAGGAAAAGTGTGATCCTCCCCATAACCAGAACAAAGAATGCTCTCAAAACTGCCCCCCAAATAGATCTGGATATATGCAGACTATTGTGCCATAGCTAGCAATCAGCTACATGTCAAAAATTAATAAAATATAACATCTGTGATATAAATAGTCACATAGAGATTAACAAAGAGATCAGAACAGACATATATAATGATCCTATAACTGATTCCAGGGTGTGACAAAGTCTGTTTCCCCTGAGGTGCTGTACTGGCTAGTTTTTGTGTCAACTTGACACAGCTGGGTTATCACAGAGAAAGGTGCTTCAGTTGGGGAAATGCCTCCATGAGATCTAGCTGTGAGGCATTTTCTCAATTAGTGATCAAGGGCTCCTTGTGGGTGGGACCATCTCTGGGCTGGCAGTCTTGGGTTCTATAAGAGAGCAGGCTGAGCAAGCCAGGGGAAGCAAGCCAGTAAAGAACATCTCTCCATGACCTCTGCATCAGCTCCTGCTTCCTGACCTGCTTGAGTTCCAGTCCTGACTTCCTTGGTGATAAACAGCAGTATGGAAGTATAAGTCGAATAAACCCTTTCCTCCCCAACTTGTTTCTTGGTCATGATGTTTGTGCAGGAATAGAAACCCTGACTAAGACAGGTTCTGTCTCATAGGTATATACCCCTTTCTATTTGTTAAATAGAACTTTGCCTTTCAAGCAGTAAGTGCTTGAAAATGTACCAGTGCCAAATGTTGTGTTTGCTACATAAAGCTATCAAATAAGCCATGATAAACACATATATTCAAAAAACAACCAAGACTATATGTAGAAATAAAGACAAAATGACAAGTTTCATCAACACCATCTCAAAGAAAACACACATATTAGCTTAAAAGACATTTCAGAATTTAAAGTGCAATATCTACCCAACATTGCTGAGGTGACCAAGAACCTGAGGGAAGACAGCCCAGAGACAAATAATACTGATCTAAGAAGGGGGTGGGGAGAGATGTAGTCAGAAAATAACTGCTAGTGATATTCTGCTATACCCGTAGGTCAATGGCTTGAGAAGTTACCTCTGCCAGCACATCTTAATAAATTCAAAGGCCTACAGCCAGACATTACACAGAGAACATGAGGCTTTAGAATACTCAGCTCTGAATGGATGTCTCCATTATTCTCCTCCCACCACAGTTTAGGGAACCTCATGGAAGAGGTTACAGAAAGTCTGCAAGAGCCAGAAAGGATGAAGGACACCCACAAAACAAGTTCCTCTAATTGAAAAGAGCAATGTTCATATGACACAGAGACTGAAATGGCAATCATAGGGCCTGAAAGTCTGCACCAGGTTCTCAACATAAATATACATACATATATGCATACAAACATATACATAAATACATATTTCCAGTATTGTGTTTTATGGAATTCCTAACTGAGGGAAGAAGTGGGTGTCTGATTCTTGTGCCTTCTTTTTTTTCCTTTCTCTTTTTTTCTTTTCATTAGATATTTTCTATATATTTCAAAGGGTATCCCCATTCCTAGTTTCCCCTCTGAAAACCCCCTATCCCCTCCCTGCTCACCAACCCACCCACTCCCACTACCTGGCCATGGCATTCCTCCACACTAGGCCATATAACCTTCACAGGACAAAGGTCCTCTCCTCCCATTGATGACCGACTAGGCCATCCTCTGCAACATATGCAGCTAGAGCCATGAGTCCCACCATGTGTTTTCTTTGGTTGGTGGTTTAGTACTAGGGAGCTCTGGAGATACTGATTAGTTCATATTGTTGTTCCTCCTATGGGGCTGCAAACCCCTTCAGCACCTTGGGTACTTTCTCTAGCTCCTTCATTGGGGACCCTGTGCTTAGTCCAATGGATGACTGTGAACATCCACTCTGTATTTGCCAAACACTGGAGAGCCTCTCGGGAGACAGCTATATCAAGCTCCTGTCAGCAACCTCTTGTTGGCATCTGCCACAGTGTCTGGGTTTGGTGGCTGTACATGGGATGGATCATCAAATGAGACAGTCTCTGGATGGTCATGCTTCCAGTTTCTGCTTCACACTTTGTCTCTGTAACTCCTTCCATGGGTATTTTGTTCCCCCTTCTAAAAAGGATCAAAGTATCCACACTTTGGTCTTCCTTCTTGAGTTTCATGTGTATTGTGAATTGTATTGTGGGTATTCTGGGCTTCTGGGCTATTATCCACTTACCAGTGAGGGCACATCGTGTGGGTTCTTTTGTGATTGGGTTATCTCACTCAGGATGATATCCCTCAGATCCATCCATTTGTCTAAGAAATTCATAAATTCATTATTTTTAATAGCTGAGTAGTACTCCATTGTGTAAATGTACCACATTTTATGTATCTGTTCCTCTGTTGGAGCATCCTTTGGGTATATACCCAGGAGTACTATTGCTGGGTCCTCCGATAGTACTATGTCCAGTTTTATGTCCAATCTGCCAAACTGATTTCCAGAGTGGTTTTACCACCTTGCAATCCCACCAGCAATGGAGGAGTGTTCCTCTTTCACCACATCCTCACCAGCATCTGCTGTCACCTGAGTTTTTGATCTTAGCCATTCTGTCTGGTATGAGGTAGAATCACAGGGTTGTTTTGATTTGCATTTCCCTGATGATTAAGGATGTTCAACATTTTTTCAAGAGCTTCTCAGCCATTCAGTATTCCTCAGTGGAGAATTCTTTGTTTAGCTCTATACATTTTTAATAGGGTTATTTGGATTTCTGGAGTATAACTTCTTGAGTTCTGTGTATATATTGGATATTAGCCCTCTATCAGATTTAGGATGGGTAAAGATCTTTTCCCAATCTGTTGGTTGCCTTTTGGTCTTATTGACAGTGTCCTTTGCCTTACAGATGCTTTGCAATCTTATGAGGTACCATTTGTTAATTCTTGATCTTACAGTACAAGCTATTGGTGTTCTGTTCAGGAATCTTTCCCCAGTGCCATTATCTTCAAGGCTCTTCCCCACTTTCTCCTCTATATGTTTCCGTGTCTCTGGTTTTATGTGGAGTTCCTTGATCCACTTAGACTTGAGCTTTGTACAAGGAGATAAGAATGGATTAATTCTCATTCTTCTACATGCTGATTGCCAGTTGAGCCAGCACCATTTGTTGAAAATGCTGTCTTTTTTCCACTGGTTGATTTTAGCTCCTTCGTTAAAGTTCAAGAGACCATAGGTGTGTGGTTTCATTTCTGGGTCTTCAATTGTATTCCATTGATCTACCTTTCTGTCACTGTACTAGTACCATGTAGCTTTTACCACAATTGCTCTGTAGTACAGCTTGAGATCAGGGATTGTGATTCCAACAGAGATTCTTTTACTGTTGAAAATGATTTTTGCTATCCTAGATTTTTGTTATTCCAGATGAATTTGCAAATTGTCTTTCTAACTCTGTGAAGAATTGAGTTGGAATTTTGATGGGGATTGCATTGAATCTGTAGATTACTTTCAGCAAGATAGTCATTTTGACTATATTAATACTACCAATCCATGAGCATTGAAGATCTTTCCATCTTCTGAGATCTTCATTGATTTCTTACTTCAGAAACTTGAAGTTCTTATCATACAGATCTTTCACTTCCTTAGTTAGAGTCACACCAAGGTATTTTATATTATTTTTGACTATTTTGAAGGGTGTTGTTTCCCTAATTTCTTTCTCAGCCTGTTTATCCTTTGTGTAGAGAATGGCCATTGATTTGTTTGAGTTAATTTTATATCCCGCTACTGCACTGAAGCTGCTTATCGGGTTTAGGAGTTCTCTGATGGAAATTTTAGGGTCACTTATGTATACTATCATATCATCTGCAAATAGTGATATTTTGACTTCTTCATTTCCAATTTGTATCCCCTTGACCTCCTTTTGTTGTCTAATTGTTCTGGCTAGGACTTCAAGTACTATATTGAATAGGTAGGGAGAAAGGAGCCAGCCTTGTCTAGTCCCTGATTTTAGTGGGATTGCTTCAAGTTTCTCTCCATTTAGTTTGATGTTGGCTACTGGTTTGCTGTATGTTGCTTTTATTATTTTCAGGTATGGGCCTTGTACCATTTTTAAAATTGAATATTTTATTTATTTATATTTCAAATGTTAATCCCTTTCCATGTTTCCCCTCTGCACACCCTACCCCATCAACCCTTACCCTGTTTCTTTGAGCGTGCTTTCCCAACCAGCTACCTACTCCTGCCTCACTGCCCTATCATTCGTCTACTCTAGGGCATCAAGCCTTCACAGACCAAGGGCCTCCCCTTCAATTGATGCCAGATAAGGCCCCTTCATCTCCTCCTGTCCTCTCCCTAACTCCTCCACTGGAGTCCGTGTGCTCAGTCCAATGGTTGGCTATGAACTTCTGTATCTGTGTTGGTCAAGATCTGACAGAATCTCTCAGGAGACAGCTTTATCAGGCTCTGTCAGCAAGTATTTCTTGGAATCCACAATAGTGTCTAGGTTTGGTGTCTGCATGTGGGATGGATGCCCAAGTGGGGTAGTCTCTGGATGGCCTTTCCTTCAGTCTCTGCTCCACTCTTTGTGCCTGTATTTCCTTTAGACAGGAGCAATTCTGGGTTAAAATTTTGGAGATGTGTGGGTGGCCCCTTCCCTCAACCAGAGTGCCATGCCTAATCACTGGATATGGTTTCAACAGGTTCTCCCTCCCCTTTGTGGGGTATTTCAGCTAATGTCATCCCCATGGGATCCTGGGAGGCTCTTGCCTTCCTAGCATCTGGGACTTTCTGGTTGCTCCCCCCCACTTCCCCATCCTCCATTGCAATATACCTCTGTTCAATTTTCTGCTCCTTTATATATCTCTTCCATCTGCTCCCATACCGTATTCTTCCTCTCTTTTTCCTCTCCCCCTCTTCTCTTCCTCCCAAATCCCTTCTACTCTCTACTTCCCTTGATTGTTTTGTTCCCCTTTCTAAGTAGGACTGAAACATCCACTCTTTGGTCTTCCTTCCTCTTGAGCTTCAGGTGGTCAGTGAGTTGTATTGTGGGTATTCCATGCTCTTTGCCTAATATGCACTTATCAGTGAGTGTACACCATGTGTGGTCTTTGTGACTGAGTTATTTCATTCAGGATGATATTTTCCAGATCCATCCATTTGCCTGTGAATTTTATGAATTCATTATTTTTAATAGTTGAGTAGTATTCCATTGTGTAAATGTACCACATTTTCTGTAATTCCTCTGCTGAGGGACATCTGGGTTGTTTACAGCTTCTGTATATTATAAATATGGCTTCTATGAACATATAGTAGCATGTGTTCTTATTACATGATGAGCATCTTCTGGGTATATGCCCAAGAGTGTTATAGCTGGGTACTCAGGTAATAGTATGCCCAATTTTCTAAGGAAATGCCAGACTGATTTCCAGAGTGTTTGTACCAGCTTTCAATCCTACCAGCAATGGAGGAGTGGTGGTCTCACCTATGCCTTTAGGTGTGTCATCACTCTTGGGTAACCTGCTATCTCCCAGCAGGATCTGGATATGGAGAGCTGTGGCACAGGGTCAGCTCCAGGCACAGATCTCTTGTGCCTTCTTCTGATAGTTTGTCTTGTCCAATTTTGATATGAAAGTGTTTGTTTTATAGTATTATATTTGTTATATTGGAAGGAAGGAATGGATGAAGGCACAGTCACTGAGATAAATGTTATTAACTGAACTGTCATTTATACTTGCTGTGAGAGGAAAATTCTTTTTTTTTTTTTTTCAACTTTTATTAGATATTTTCTTCATTTACATTTCAAGTGTTATCCAGAAAGTTCCCTCTATCCTCCCCCCTCCCGGCCCTGCTACCCTACCCACCCGCTCCCACCCCCTGGCCCCGGTGTTCCCCTGTATTGGGGCAAATAAAGTCTGCATAACCAAGGGGCCTCTCTTCCCACTGATGGCCANTCTGGTGTCCACCTTCTTGAGTTCTTTATATATATTGGATATCAGTCCCCTATCTGATTTAGGATTGGTGAAGATCCTTTCCCAGTCCGTTGGTGGCCCTTTTGTCCTGTTGACAATATCTTTTGTCTTACAGAAGCTTTGCAACTTTATGAGGTCCCATTTGTCAATTCTTGATCTTACAGCACAAGCCTTTGCTGTGAGAGGAAAATTCTTTAACTCCAATGGAGTGACAATGAGTATATCAACCACCCAGGGCAGGCCTCATTTTCAAGAGTAGTTAACAAGTAATATACTCCACAGTGTGTGTGTGTGTGTGTGTGTGTGTGTGTGTGTGTGTGTGTGTGTAAAAGTAACTTTTATTCATGAGATGTAACTGTTGGTCATCTCAAAGGCCTACTGATAAATGAACTCACTTTTTCCAGTTCTTTCTGAACTCTGGCTGATTGGTTCAACTCAACTGCTTTGACTCAAAGTCCCCTTTAAGCTGACTGATTCAAACTGGCTTCTCTTGGCTTCTGCATGAGTTGTTCTACTTGTCCCATACTCTGTCTTTACCTGGGTCTCTCTACAAGCTAGCTCTGTGAAACGTTCCCAGCCAAAACTGCCCTCTGAAAAAAACATTTCTCTTCTTTCACTGCACTACTCTTAAGTAGCCTCTCTTGCCTGTCCTCATGAAAGGATACATCCACTCTCTGACTCATTCTGTCCAGTCTTTCTCTGATTCACGACTTTGTCTGCCTCTCAATGAAAGATCACTTTCAAATATGAATGCTTCCTTCTACAAACTACTTTCATTGATAGAGACTAGAGGTGTGTACTAAGAACTTGTCTGTATTCCAGCCAGATCATACTATGATCCACGACATATCTACATTCTGGCCTGATCATATCTTTGAATGTGACTCCCTTGTCAGAACAGCCATGTTGCTGGATTATTTCTCTACATGTGTGCTTTTATTTATAAACTATACTTTCTAGGGGTTGTTGTTGTCTTGAGGATTTGTTGTTTTGGGTTTTTGATTATTTGTTGAGTAAAAAACTTATGGGTAGAGAGGATCTGGAAGGACATGCTGTAAAGAAAGAATGTGGGCCCTGGTGGTGGTGGCACACGCCTTTAATCCCAGCACTTGGGAGGCAAAGGCAGACAGATTTCTGAGTTCGAGGCCAACCTGGTCTACAAAGTGAGTTCCAGGACAGCCAGGGCTATACAGAGAAACCCTGTCAAAAAAAGAAAAGAAAAAAAAAAAGAATGTGACCAAAATATATTTAAATGTAAAATTCTTATAAATTAAAAAAAAACTAATTTGAAAAGAAAGAAAAGCAACAATAATGGAATTTTTTTAAGTCATGGAAATTATAATAGAAGAATTAGAAAAAAATAAAGGTAAATTGATAGATATCTGACAATATACACAGAGAATGAAAAGGAAAGAGTTATGAGTGTATCCTACAGGAACATGAGAATCCATTAGTGGAAAAACATAGCCAAAGTGGTGGGCCAGAGAATAAAAGAAAGGAAAAACAAGGAAAGCACATTCAGTGAATTTCATAATGGTTGAAATTGTTTGGACTTTGATTATTAGCATAAGCTGCTCAGCAAACTCTGAAGGGGAAAAAAAATCACAAAACACAGTCCAATCTAGACATATCACATTATCAGTGATGACAGACACATAGAAAACCATATTGAAGAGAACCAAAAAAATTTCTCCTTAAGTACAAAGAAACACAAAACTGATTGACATAGATTTACTACTAAAGAATGCAAGGAAGAAATGTGGGGCAACGTGTCAAAATACTGCGACATTTTCCACTATGAAAGTGATGCCCATTGGTTGGTAAGATGACTGAATACTTAAGAGTACCAACCATTCTTGCAGAAGATCTAGTTTCAATTCTTGGCACCTATATAGCAGATCACAGCCAACTCTAACTACAGTTGCAAGGGTTTTGATACCCTGTCATGACTTCTACATGTGACTCCTAGGCACATGGTAAGGGCTATATGCATGTACTCACAAATATACATAAAATAAAATAAACAACTTTTTAAAGGGAAAAATAAATCCTAACAGATCTGTATTTTAAAACAGAAATTACATGTTTTAGATTAACTAATAGAATCTTTGTTTTTAACAGTTTCCTACATGTATAAACAGAATCATTTTATTATACTCACCTATGATTGCTTTCTGGTATGCCCTTTCCTAACAGCTCTCCTTTCTTCCTAGTTCTCCAGTGGCTATATGCTTTTCCAAAATGACACCCTATTTCCAGCAACAATGAACCCCAGATTAAGAGAATTTGTTGCTAGAAAATAAACATTTGAAAACCTCCTCAAAACACAATTATAAACCAAAAATAAAGATTCCATGCAAACCCATATGCAAAAATAGTCATAAAAATTACACATAGGCAATTATAATCGCAAACAAAAAGAATTTTCTTAAGAAAGGAATCAACTTAACACCTGAATTAAAAAAAAAAAAAAGCAGATTAAATCCAGAAAATTACCCCTCTACTTAAAAACAGATAGTCTTTTAAAAGGTGTCCATATATGCCAGAGGACTACAGAGATGACCTGAAACAATGAACCATTGGCAAAATACTTTATGAAATTCATGTGGTCAAAGACTTTTTCAATAAAATACAAAGAACAGATACTACAAGAAAAAAAAAAAAAACACAGACAGATCTGAGGCTTCTATAGCGTAAAGAAAATAATCAAAGCAGAGAAGCAACAATCTTCACAGTGGGAAAATACTTTTAAATTACCCATTGTTAAAGATTAGTAATCAGAGTATGTAAATAGCTCAAGTAATTTAATGCAAAACAAATAATAATTATCCAATGGGAGATATGAACAATTTCTCTGAAAGACATTTCTTTTTTTTCTTTTTTCTTTTTCTTTTTATGAGTGTGTGTGTGTCTGTGCCTGTGCATAATTATGCTTGTGAAGGAGAGAGAGAGAGAGAGAGAGAGAGAGAGAGAGAGAGAGAGAGAGAGAGGTACTGGTACATGTCATGGAATGTTTTTCTCAAAAGTGGAGGTTCCTTGAGTTGGTGGAAAAGCTGTAAAAAGCAGTGAGCAGCTACTGCTGCATGCCTGACTCCTTGCATGACCATTGTCTCTTTGGAGGCATACTCTGAAAGACATTTCTTAAGTGAACAATATGTATATTAAAATGAACAACATCATTAGTCAACCAAAGATACAAACTGAAGCCACTATGAGATACCCATGTTCCCACATGTGAGATGTCTATCATCAAAACACAAAAATATGCAAAGAAAAGAAAGCTTCCTGGACACTATTTTTTGATGGAAATTAATAAAGCTATTATGCAAAACAGGATGAAACTTCCTTTGGAAAAAAAATTACAGGGAAGCAGAGTGATGGTTCAGCAGTTTTATGATTCTTTGTGCTTTTCATTTTTTCTTATAACATATTATTTTTATTTACATTTCAAATGTTATCCCCTTTCCTAGTTTCCCCTCCAAAAAATCTTCTATCCCATCACCCCTCCCCCTGCTCCCCAACCCACCCACTCCCATTCCTGGCCCTGGCATTCCCCTATACTGGGGCATAGAACCTTCACAGGACCTAGGTCCTCTCCTCCCATTGAGGGCAAACTAGGCCATCCACTGCAACATATACAGCTAGAGCCAAAAGCTCCACTATGTGTTTTCTTTGGTGATATAGTTCTAAGGAGCTCTGGAGGTACTGGTTAGTTCACATTGATGTTCCTCTTATGGGGCTTCATACCCCTTCAGCTCCTTGGGTACTTTCTCTAGCTCCTTCATTGGGGACCTTGTGCTCCATCCAATGGATGACTGTGAGCATCTACTTCTGTATTTGCCAGGCACTGGCAGAGCCTCACAGGAAACAGCTATATCTGGCTCCTGTCAATAGGCTCTTGTTGGCATCTGACATAGTGTCTGGGTTAGTTGGTTGTTTATGGGATGGATCCCCAAGTGGGGCAGGCTCTGGATGGTCGTTCCTTCAGACCCTGCTCCATACTTTGTCTCTGTAACTCCTTCCATGGGTATTTTGTTCCCTCTTCCATAAAGGATTCTGACCTTCTGGGCTAATATCCACTTATCAGTGAGGGCATATCATGTGTGTTCTTCTGTGATTGGGTTACCTCACTCGAGATGATATCCCCCAGATCTAACCATTTGTTTAATAATTTCTTAAATTCATTGTTTTTAATAGCTGTGTAGTATTCCATTGTGTAAATGTACCAGGTTTTCTGTATCCACTCCTCTGTTGAGGGACATCTGGGTTCTTTCCAGCTTCTGGCTATTATAAATAAGGTTGCTATGAACATAGTGCATCATATGTCGTTATTACATGTTGGAACCTCTTCTGGATATATGCCCAGGAGAGGTATTGCTGGATCTTCCTGTAGAATTATTTTTGTATCTGCTGAGGCCTGTTTGGTGTCCGATTATTTTGGTCAATTTTGGAGAAGGTATCATGAAGTGCTGAGAAGAAGGAATATCCTTTTGTTTTAGGATGAAATGTTCTATAGATATCTGTTAAATCCATTTGTTCATAACTTCTGTTAGTTTCACTGTGTCTCTGTTTAGTTTCTGTTTCCAGGATCTGTCCATTGATGAGAGTGGGGTGTTGAAATCTCCCACTATTATTCTATGAGGTGTAATGTGTGCTTTGAGTTTTAGCAAAGTTTCTTTAATGAATGTGGAGGCCCTTGCATTTGGAGCATAGATGTTCAGAATTGTGAGTTCATCTTGGTAAATTTTAAGTAAGAAGTGAGTAAGAAGTGTCCCTCCTTCTCTTTTTTGAGAACTTGTTGAAAGTTGAAATAACTTGTTGAATGTTGAAAGTCTATTTTATTTGATATTACAATGGCTACTTCAGCTTGTTTCTTGGGACCATTTTCTTGGAAAAATTTTTTCCAGCCTTTTACTCTATGGTAGTGTCTGTCTTTGTCCCTGAGGTAGGTTTCCTGTATGCAGCAAAATGTTGGGCTCTGTTTACGTAACCAGTCTGTTAGTCTATGTATTTTTATTGGGGAATTGATTCCATTGATATTAAGAGATATTAAGGAAAAGTAATTATTGCTTCCTGTTATTTTTGTTGTTAGAGTTGGAATTCTGTTCATGTGGCTATCTTCTTTCCATTTGTTGAAGGATTACTTTCTTGCTTTTTCTTGAGCTTAGTTTCCCTCATTGTGTTGAAGTTTTCCCTTTATTATCCTTTGAAGGGCTGGATTTGTGAAAAGATATTGTGTAAATTTGGTTTTGCAATGGAATACCTTAGTTTCTCCATCTATGGTAATTGAGAGTTTTCCTGTGCTGGCATTTATGTTCTCAAATGGTCTGTATAACACCTGCCCAGGATCTTCTGGCTTTCATAGTCTCTGGTGTGAAGTCTGGTGAAATTCTAATAGGTCTGTCTTTATATGTTACTTGACCTTTTTCTTTTAATATTCTATCTTTATTTAGTGCATTTCTTTTTCTGATTATTATGTGTCAGGAGGAATTTCTTTTCTGGTCCACACTATTTGGAGTACTGTAGGCAACTTTTATGTTGACGGGCATCTCTTTCTTCAGGTTTGGGAAGTTTTCTTCTATAATTTTGTTGAAGATATTTACTGGCACTTTAAGTTGGAAATCTTCCTTCTCGTCTATACCTATTATCCTTAGGTTTGGTCTTCTCATTGTGTCCTGGATTTCCCTGAATATTTTGAGTTAGGATTTTTTTTTGTATTTTGTATTTTCTTTGATTGTTGCATCAATATTTTCTATGTTATCTTCTGTACCTGAGATTCTCTCTTCTATCTCCCGTGTTCTGTTGGTTATGCTTATATCAATGGACTTCTTCCCTAGGTTTTCAATTTTCAGAGTGATTGATCTTCCTTTGTGATTTTTTAATTGTTTCTACATCCAGTTTTAGATCCTGGATTGTTTTGTTCAATTCTTTCACCTGATTGGATGTGTTCTTCTGTATTTCTTTAAGGGAGTTTTTATTTCCTTCTTATAGTCCTCCATCATCATCATGAGAATTGTCTTTAGATCCATATCTTGCTTTTCTAGTGTAATGGTGTATCCAGGACTTGCTATGATTGGAGAGCTTGGTTCTGATGATGCCAAGTAACCTTGATTTCTGTTGCTTCTGTTCTTTCGCTTGCCTCCTGCCATCTGATTATCTCAAGTGCTTGCTGCCCTCAATATATCTGATTGGAGCCTGTCCTTTCTGTAATCCCGCTTAATTCAGGACTCCTCAGTGTCCATCTGTGATTCTGTGATTCAGGATCTTGTGAACCTGAGATTCTGGGTGTGTCAGAGTTCTTGGCAGTCAAGCTTCCTCTGAGACCCTGGGATCCTGGTGTGACCAAGCTCCTGGAATCCTGGGACCCTAAGACCCTGGGCTTGTTACACCACCTGGAAGTGATATCTCCTCTGGGGACCATGGGGCTGTCTGCTGTGTTTGAAACCAAGGTAGAGCAGCACTGACCAGAAGGAACCCAAGCCCCTGGTCAGGCATGGCTCCTATGTCCTTGCTCATGCTGTCACAGGCCCCTCATGATTGTTTTGGAACAGATATTGAGTTCTACTCACCAGTGATCTTAAAATCCTGGGCATACTAGGGCACCTGCGGCATGGAGAGTCCTCTGGAGACCCTGGGACTGTCTGCCAAGTTCAACCCCATGGTGGCCCAGAGCTGGCGATGACCAGAAGGGACCTGAGCCCCTGGTCAGGCGGGTTTCCTGTGTCCCTGCTGGTGTTGGCACAGGCCCTTCATTGTTACATCCACTCCAGTTGCTACATCCACTCCAGTAGTGACATGTGCGACAGGCTCTGAAAACCTGGACACTGTCCGGAAGTGAAAATTTCACAGAAACTTAGTCTCCTGGAATCCGTGGCATCCTCTATAATGAATATTCCAATGTCCTTGCTTTAGTTGGTAAATGGATCTGTGTGCTTTCCCTTAATGTTGCTTTATTATAAGTGCCTCTATTTGACATATAGCTAAGTTAGATTGTAGGCAGTCCTTGAGCCGACCCTGGGCATGGATAGCTAAGTCACTGCCCTATGCAGGAATTTACCATTATCTAGGAAGAAGGAAGTTTGTGATCTAAGGAGGAACCAGAGTAGATACTTAGAACTATAGCTAGCTGAGTTACACCCATACACAAGTTTTTACAATGGCCTAGGGGGAAAGTGGACTATACAATAGACTAGAATAGGAACTATGGCAAGTGCACGAAATCCTTGCCCCTGGCTTCTAGGATTAAGCTGACCTTAGGTGGGGCTGCTTTTGAGTCCCAGTTGTTAGTTAACATAGAATTTTATCCCAGTTGGTTCCTGCCAGTCCTTCTGTGTTTGCATTCCTCTGTTTTGTGTAAGAATCCAGTAACCTCATTGTACCTTGCTGGTGTGTCACCTAACTTCCCTATTTTCTTCTGTATAAAATGTTTGATGCTCAATTTGACAAATTACATTCAGATCCACAGTCCCTTGTGTCAAGTCTGTTTGTCACCTCACTTTCGCCGACTCCTTTGCCCACCTACAACCAGAACCCATCCGGTGCAGATAGGAGACCCAGAAGGGGTTAGTCTGTGGCACGTCACGATTGTTTTGGAACAGATGTTGTGTTCCACTCTCCAGTGATCCTAAGATACTGTGCATCCTAGGGTGCCTGCAGTGTGGAGAGTTCTCTGGGGACTGTGGGACCGTGGGACCGTCCACCAAGTTCATGCCCAAGATGTCCCAGGGCTGGCACTGACAGGAAGGACTGTTCAGCAGTTTTAAACATACAGTGCTGTAATATTATACACAAGTTTTTTTGTTTCTCATTCCCCAAGAAAAAAGAAATCATTATGTGGAAGAGCTATTGTACATATGTTATTGTGGCATCATTTACAGTACCCAAGACAGCAAATCTATCCACATTAGTTATTTTGTCTTGCTATAATAAAACACCATGGCCAAGGCAAACTATAAAAAGAAGCATTTTTTGGACTTACAGTTTTTGAAGAATAAGAGTCCATCAAGCAAGGAGACACAGATGCAGGAGCAGGAAGCTGAGAGCGCTTAATGCTCAGCTGCAAACACAGAGAAAAGACAATCTACAGAAAAAAAAAAAAAAATCAAGGCTTGAAATCCCAGTGCCTACTCCTGGTGACACACTTCCTCAAGCCAGGCTGTATATCCTATAAATTCCCAAGCAGCACCACAACTTCAGACCAAACATTTCAATATTTCAACTTATAGGGGACATTTCTTATTCAAACCACCACAGTGTATGGACAGATAAATGGACAATAAGATGTGGCACGTGTAGAATTTTATACATTCCTATAAAACAATGAAACTCTGCCATTTGTTACAATGAGGATTTAATTAAAGATACTTCTTATTAAGTGAAATAACTCAGTTTAAAAGGACAATTATTATATGATCTCCTTCTTGTATGGAATGTTTAACAGTTGTTTGAATTGTACTATAGAATGGTGGTCACTAGAATTATGAATAAAAGGGAAAGAGAAGGAAGAAGAAGCTAAAGGGCCTACACCAAAAGATTTTTGATAAAAGAAATTCTGTTAGCATTCTATAGCACAGTAGGGTAATTACAGTTAACAATAATTTATGTTTCAAAGAGGTCATATGTTTCTATTGTCTAGAAATAATGTTTTGAGGAAGTGAAAATGCTAATTTAGTTTGATACATTATTATGCATTTTGTAAAATATTTAAGTTATTTTACAAATACCTCAAATATTTATAAATGTTAGATCTCTATTAAAATCCAAAAGATGGGGCTGGGGTTATGGCTAATTTGGCAAAATGTTTGTCATGTAAGGATGAGGATGTCTGTTTGATTCCCTAGAACTCATGGAAAGTCAGGCACACTTATAATCCCATGTTCCTATCATGAGATGGGAAGCAGGTATAGGCAGCTCTTCTGGGAGCTTGCAGGTCAGTTAGCTATGCAAGACAAATCCTTTTTTTTTCCAGTGGATATGGAATGTTCTCCACACATGAAGACCCAAGACCAGTCTCAATAAAGTTAAAAGGATTTAAATCAGTCTGCTCAGTCCCAATTGACTAGAATTAGAATTCAATACAAGAAGTGCATCAAAGTGTGGAAATTAAATGGCATGGGTCTAAAAACAATTGGCCACAAAAGAAATTGCAAAGAAAATTAACCTGTGTACCTAAATTACAAAATACTTTATTACCAAAAATATCTAAATCACTTGAGCCTACAATGAGTTAGTCTTCTTGCTTGTTGTCATTACTATGATGGTTCCTGACTAGGCAGAATGACTAGTGTTATGAGTTGTGGTGACTGCCAATTTCTTACAATATGAAAAAAGTGAAATTTGCTGCATAGGTTAGCTCTTTTTCCATAAGAAATTTCTCTGTAATGAAATGAGCTTGGCTGCATCTTCTGAAAAACTTAATGAATGTCTTTGCTATCTACAGCTTCACAGGACACTTTTATGTCATAGTTCCATTAGCCAGCCTCCTGTCATTTCAAACTTTCCTCTAGAGCTTTCTCACCTCCATAAGCCTTTGTAAACTTGAGCAAAGATATGGCCTTTAATCTAATTTGGCTTTGGTTTAATAGGATGTTCTGTTAGGTTGAACTTCGGTGAGAAGGAATAGTGTTTCTGGTTGTGTGTGTGACCACTGTAGTAGCACTTTTTCCAGGACATTTTTCTTACATTTCCATCTTTTATAAATGGCACCAGAGGTCTAGCTGGAAAATGGTTCTAATAACCTTGCTCAAACTGGTGCTGTCAAAGGTTTTGATTACAATTTGCATCTAAAAGCAACATCTGTCAATTTTCAATAAAAAGTTGTATGTATAGGCAGATAAGCATACTCATCTCAGTCTCTTTGGAAAGTTAGATCTTATTTCTGTTTTATAGAGGAGGAGACAGCCACTAGACAGATAAGGGACTTTTCCAGTTTTCATCCTGTGTAAGTAGTGGAGAGGAGAGACAGTGAAAGCAGGACACAAACATTCAGAGTGTGAGCCAGTTTTTGTTTGTTTGTTTGTTTGTTTGTTTGTTTTTTGTTTTTTAGAGACAGGGCTGGCCTCGAACTCAGAAATCTGCCTGCCTCTGCCTCCCGGGTGCTGGGATCAAAGGCGTGCGCCACCACGCCCGGCTCCTGAGCCAGTTTTTGATCACTGTGCTGCCTCTGGTGGGAGGAAGCAAAACCTACAAGGACATCAGTCCCATGGACTTCCAACACTGCGGTCTCCATAGCAGAGTACTTGCATCATTGGAAAGAATTACAGGTACTTTGATGTATTTCAAGAAAACTTTCTAATGGTAATATAAAATTCTGTTTCAATTATTTTACTGAGAGCTAGGTTGAGTAGCTGTTTATTCTCTTCTTACCAATTTAAGTTTGAACTTCACACTTTAATGCACATGAGTTTTTCATTCTAAATGTATCTACTTTTAAAACTCCTTAATTAAATGATCTCTACTGGATCTGAAATTCTTAAGATTAAACTCATTGTGAGCAATGGAATTGAGAGCAATAAAATCGAAAAAATCTGAAATTCTATTTATGTAAGTACTGTCAGTGAGTGTCAAGGCAAGCAGAGGCCGTTGTTATAAGAGGAGAAATATATACACAAAAATAAATGCACCATTTAAGTCTTTCATGGGGCATCAGTACTCTTTTTAGCAAGATAAGATACTCTAAAAGCACTAGAGGAACTTATGCCTCCATATTTTTCTTGCTCTTATGAAGAAATATTCACAGAACGTACCAAATACCACAGACATTTCCCCACAGTTTAATAATAGCACCTACCTCTTCAATCACTGAAGAAGGCAGGTATATATAAGGAAAGTGAAAAGCAGACTTCATCAGACAGCATTATTTGTGTACTTATATATTCCAATAAATTCCTAGTATTCTGCCAAGGTAGTACTCAGGCAGCTAAAGTAAATAACATTGAGTTTGTCATGTATAACTCATAAATAGCAAATAAGAGAGAGGATACAATGTGATATAGTGACAGGCAAAGGGGCTCAAATCCTGAAGGGGCGGGGGATGATAAAGCAGTAATGTGATCAGAAACAGAATTTTTTTCAGTGCCTCAATATCTTTGACTCTAAAAGAGTACATTGGATTTAGCATAACGTTGTGCAGTTTCTTCCTTGTGTGTTGGACACCCTTATCATTTTGAGTGCGTTCTTAGGGTACTCATTTCATTCTTCTTGGTCTTACAGTACCCTGGTTGTTATATACCCATCTAACAAGACAAAGGTATTCATAAAGAATTACTCTGTCGGATGCTAGTATAAGATTTCTGTTATGGGCCAGGCAGTGGTGGCACACGCCTTTAATCCCAGCACTCGGGAGGCAGAGGCAGGCGGATTTCTGAGTTCGAGGCCAGCCTGGTCTACAAAGTGAGTTCCAGGACAGCCAGGGCTATACAGAGAAACCCTGTCTCAAAACAAAACAAAACAAAACAAAACAAAACAAAAACAAACAAACAAAAAGATTTCTATTATGTGTAATTTCTCGTTGATAAATTGTCTATGATAATATAGAAGCTTCTGTTTATAATGGGAAGACAAGGAAATTGGGGGAAACAATAGTTGAGAGATTGGTTCAAGGTTTAATAAATTTCAGAAGAAGAATTTAATATGTGATTGAATATATGTAATTAAAAACATATTTAGGTCTCTGTGTGTGTACATATCTTCATATGTTCACATATCTTAGTAAGCTTCTACTCTATTAGGTTTTCATACTACCCGACAAATGGTCCTTAATCTCAGCTCTCCCGTTCCTGGTATTTCTTCTCTTGTCCCAACTCTTTGCTTCCCTTCTTGAAAACACTTTCTCTTCCAACACCTCAACTTCTTCCCCCATCTATAAATAACTATTGCATTTAATCTTTCTAAGGAGATCTATTAGTTCCCCCTTAGCCCCTTATTCTACAACTAATCACTACCATTCTACAGCTGTACTGTGTTTATCATTAACTTATCAGCTAATATCCACCGAAATACATACTATATTTGTGTTCTTCGGTCTAGATTATATCATGCAGAACAATTTCATTCTAGTTATACCTATTTACTTGCAAATTTCATGATTTCATCTTTTAACTGAGTAATAGTCCATTGTGTAAATGTACCATTCTTCTCCATTCTTCTGTTGAGGGACATCTGGATTGTTTCCAATTTCTAGCTATTATGGATAGATCAGCAATGAACTATATTAACTCCTAAAGGAACTGACAATAGTATGTAGTGTTCCAATAATTGAAGATAATCAAAATGCATTGTGTCTGCCTGGGTAGAGACTTATAATTCAGAATTACAACTTTTGAGAAAACTAACACAGCTTTACTTTATTAGGATGTAGTGAAGCCCTGATAACACCACCATCACATCATGGTAATTTAAATTCTAAGAAGAGGCAATTGTAATGCTTCTTATATGAGTTTTACTGGGTAAATGGGAGGTGAGGTTCTAAGGTGATTATGAGGAAAGTTAGGTTCATCTTCAGTGGCCTCCAAGCCTTTGGATATCTCTCTAGCTACATAACAATGTAATCACTACATTCTCATTTTTAGATAGCAATACAAACAAGCAAAACTCAGAGTTAAACTACAGCATACATAAAATGAGCTTCATATATATATATATATATATATATATATATATATATATATATATATTATGCTTTCTTCTCAGAAGGCCATGGAATCTTCTTGAAAATAAAGTATGAGATAAAATAAAAATCTTGATAAAAGAAGCAAAATTTCACCCGTGCCACCTTGGGCCCAAACTCGGCTGAAGGTCCCAAGATCCCCAGAGTACTTTCCATGTCACAGGTGCCCTAGCACACCCAGGATCCTGTGATCACTGGTGACTGGAAGACAACATCTGTTCCAAAGCAACCCAGAGGGTCTGGAGACAGCAGGAACAGGGACACTGGAAACCTGCCCGACCACGAGCTAGGGTTTCTTCTGGTCAGTGCCAGCCCCACGCCACCTTGGGTGCGAACTCAGTTGATAGTCCCATGGTCCACACGTCACAGGTACCCTAGAACACCCAGGATCTTAGGATCAATAAGGAGAGTTGGCCTCCACAGAGGGATCTGACCCTGGGACTAAGGTGAGAGTGCCATCTCGTATTCCTGTTCTCTCAGAGGCCAGTCAATTCAGGAGAGCACATGGGCCACAAATTCAGAGATTTTTGGACAGGGTACCTTCAGAACTTCATCCTCAGCCAGGAGGATGAGCTGAGACCCAAACCTATGGCATATTCCCTGCAAGAGGACAGCTTGCTTGCAGAGAGTGCTCTGACCATTGGGACTCAGGAGACAGATGGACTCCCAGGAGGGCTGAGAAACACCTGAAAAAAATGTTCAACATCCTTAATCATCAGGGAAATGCAAATCAAAACAACCCTGAGATTCCACCTCATACCAGTCAGAATGGCTAAGATCAAAAATTCAGATGACAGCAGATGCTGGCTTGTATGTGGAGAAAGAGAAACACTCCTCCATTGCTGGTGGGGATTGCAAGCTGGTACAACCACTCTGTAAATCAGTCTAGCAGTTCCTCAGAAAATTGGACATAGTACTATTGGAAGATCCAGAAAAACCTCTCTTGAGCATATACCCAGAAGATGTTCCAACTTATAATAAGGACACATGCTCCACTACATTCATAGCAGCCTTTTTTATAGTAGCCAGAAGCTGGAAAGAACCCAGATGCCCCTCAACAGTGGAATAGATGCAGAAAATGTGGTAATGCTCCACTATGTTCATCGCAGCCTTATTTATAATAGGCAGAAGCTGGAAAGAACCTATATGTCCTTCAACAGAGGTATGGATACAGAAAATGTGGTATATTTATACAATGGATTACTACACAGCTATTAAAAACAGTGAATTTATGAAATTCTGAGGCAAATGGATGGATCTGAGTGAGATAATACAATCACAAAAGAACACACATGGTATGTACTCACTGATAAGTGGATATTAGCCCAGAAACTTAGAATACCCAAGATACAATTTGCAAAACACATAAAACTCAAGAAGGAAGACCAAAGTGTGGATACTTTGTTCATCCTATGAATAGGTAAGAAATACCCATGGAGGGAGTTAAAGAGACAAAGTTTGGAGCTGAGACGGAAGGAAGGACCATCCAGAGACTGCCCCACTTGGAGATCCATCCCATAAACAGCCACCAAACCCAGACACTAATGCATATGCCAGTAAGATTTTGCTGATAGGACCCTGATATAGCTGTCTCATGTGAGGCTATACCGGTGCCTGGCAAATACAGAAGTGGATGCTCACAGTTATCTATTGGATGGAACACAGGGCCTCAGAGCTTGTGCCTCTAGCTGTAGCAGAAGATGGCCTAGTAGGCCATCAATAGGAGGAGTGGTCCTTGGTCTTGCAAGTTTATATGCCCCAGTACAGAGGAATTCTAGGGCCAGGAAGTTGGAGTGGATGGGTTGGGGAGCAGGGCGGGGGAGGGGTTATAGGGGACTTTCAGGATACCATTGGTAATGTAAATGAAGAAAATACATAATCAATAAAAGAATCAAAATTTCTTTGTATCTTATCACATACATATTGAAATAAAAATGAAATAAACACCAAAAGAAGATACAGAAATACTTGGAGATCAAACAACATCCTCTTTGATCCAATAAGTGGATCACTAAGAAAAAAATAGAGAGTAATTTACAATTTGGTAGAATCAATAGAAGGGAAATAATGGAACTTTGGGGTACAATTTCAACATCTTGAAGAGGAAAATTTACAGCTATAAGTGCTTCTGTCAAAAAAGTCTAAGAGACCCCCAAATAAATAACCTAATCATGTACCTCAAAATAGAATAATGTAAATCCCAAAGCGGTGGAATCAATAAAATTTTCCACATGAGGAAAAGCATAGGACAAGATCAGTGTGTTGTGGAAACCTAACAAATCCTTATGGAAGAGCTAACATAAACACTTTCCAAACCAATTTATCAAGGGAAGGAATACTAACAAACTCATTCCACAATGCCAGCATTTTACTGATATCACGTTAGATAAGGACATAACAAAGAAGACTAAAGACCATTTTCCCAGTTGAACAAAGCACAAAAATTCTTGGTAAAAATCTTACAAACAAATGGAAGAATGCAGTAAGATCATACACCATGACCATGTTAAGACATATAAGGTTGGCTTAGCATGCATAAGTCAGCAAGTGCAGTACAGTACATTAGTAGACTTCAGAACAGAAATCACATGATCATTTCTAGTAATGCAGGGAAGGCTTTTAACAAACTTGACAAATCTTCATAATAAGAAAACCCTGAAAAATCTAAGATTATGAAGAACATATCTCAGTGTAATAAAAATTATGTATTACAAACACATAGCCAATGTTATTATATGAAACATTGAGAGCATTTCCTCTAAAACCAAGAAGAAGGTATCCCTGTCCGTTCTTATCCCATAGATGCTCAGTCTTTTAAGTAATAAAATAAGAAAATTTTAAAAAGATGTAAATTGGAGGGAACAAAGTCAAATTATCCTTATTTGCATTTGACAAAATTGTATAGTAAAGACAGCTAAGGATTCCACAGAAAATATTCAGACTTCATTAAAAAAAATTCAGGAAAAAAAATCACAGTACAAAATCAAGATACAAAAATTAGTAGTAATTCTTTTTTTTTTTTTAAGTTTACATTTCAAATGTTATCCCCTTTCCCAGTTTATCCCCCTCCCAGAAACCGCCTATCCAGTCCTGTCCTCTCTCCTCCTGCTTTAACTCACTTAGTCCTTTCTCTAACTTCTCTATTGGGAACTCCATGATCAATCTAATTGTTGGCTTCGAACATCTGCCTCTGTATTTGTAAGGCTCTGGGAGGACCTCTTTACACCAATACTGAACATGATGCTGAGAAATGAAGGAGCAGGAAGAATCTCATTTGCAATCACTTTAAAACAATAAAAAATAACAAACAGCTTTACCAAGGATGGAAACGACTCTGTAGGAAAAAATTTGAGATAGTTAATAAAGAAAGACTATTTTGATAAAAGTAGCTATATTACCAGAAGAAATCTATAAATCCAACAAAATCTCAACAACATTTGGTGATTTAGAAAACCTAATCATAAATCATAACCTATGGAAGCATAGGTTATCCAAAATAGAAAAGCAATCCATACAGCGACACTAAAGTTGATGACACATACAATCTCAAATGACACTGGAGAGACAAAATAATAACCGTAGCACTATTCCACACTAAAATAAATATGTAGAACAGTGGAATACAATAGAGAACTCAGAAGAAATTCCACAGAGTTATGCTCATCTAACTTTTGACAAAGCTGAAAACACATATATTGGAAAAATGACAGTTGATGCAGAAAAACCATTCTTGTAATATGTATTTTCAATAGAAGGCATATTACTGCACTTAAAGGATATTCCTGTTTCTCAACTTTTCTATGAAACAGCATCATTTGTTCATTGAGCTATATTTTAGCAGTATCAGTAACAATAAATTAGCTGCTGTCTGTAATTTCCAAAAACATATTTTCTCGATTGTAGATATCCTGAAAGTAGCAAGTGTCCTGTGTGAGATACCATCTCTTGGTTTTCGTGTTTTGAGATCAGGGATTTAGACTAAGGTCCTATCTTTCTAAAAGGATGTTCTTATACATACTTTGGAAAATTCATAGAATATATTTTGATCATATTCCTCATGCAACTCCCCTCTCAACTCTTCCAAAGTCCTACTCCACCTTCTAACCACCAAACTTCATATTCTCTCTCCCTATAAAAGACAAAAACAAAAAGCCATCAAGTTCAGTTTGCATTTTATGAGCTAATTTTTTTAGCACAAGGCCTTCCCTAGAGTGTGTTAATATACCAGGAGCCCCAGCATTAAAGATTTACTCTTCTTCTCCCAGGAGCAATCAAACGCCATTAATTCCTCAGCTGGAGTGGAGACTTTGACCCCACCTTCACTCTTCCACTTCGTGATTGTCTGTCTTGAGCTTATCCATGCCTTATGCATGTGGTCACCATCTCTGTATATGTGCAGCTACCCTGCTATGTCTGGAGAAGTTTCCTTGAAGTCATTCATCACTTACAGTATTCCTGTCCCCTCTTCCTCATAGATTCCATAGCCTTGAAGAAAGGGATGCTTTTGGACATCTACCAAGGACTGAGCATCCCAAGGTTAATTATTCCCTACATGTTGACCATTTTGACATTACAGAAGAGCTAAAAGACCACACTAACATGCCAAAAACAGCCTCTGATGTTGCCATTACAGTATTTCAGGCACTGAAACTGTGATTCATATGCCCACATACAGCATGCCCATTCATGTGTTTCCCACACTGCTCTGAGCTGCCATTCATTTGGAAATACATCATAAATTTAGAATCTATTTAAGAGATACAGCGAGGACAAATGTGGGATACTTATTAAGATATTGTTTCTTGTGTGTTTCTGTTGTTTCTCTAGTCCAAACCTTTGTATATTTATAATTGCCACAAAAGTTTGATGTAATTGAACTCAAAGACAAAATTCTTAACATAAAGATTCAGTCAAGGAAGCAGAGAATGCATGTATGATCAATCCAGCATTTCTAGTAATCATATCTCAGCAATTTTTCTCTTTAGTGGCCTTGGATTTTAGAATTTTAGGATTGAGCACAGAGACCCCAATGGAGGAATTAGGGGAAGGACTGAAGTAGCTGAAGGGGTTTGCAACCCCATAGGAAGAACAATATCAACTAACCAGACACCCAAAGGCCCCAGGGACTAAACCATAAACCACAGAGTACACATGGGGGTACCCATGGCTCCATCTGGGTATGTAGCAGAGGATTGTCTTTTCTGGCATCAGTGAGAGGGGAGCCCCTTGGTCCTGTGGAGTCTTGATGACCCAAAGTAAGGGAATGTTAGAGCACTGAGGCAGGAGTGGGTGGGCAGGTTGGGGAGCACCCTCACTTAGGCAAGGGGTAGAAAGAGGAGATAGGGAGTTGTAGAGAGGAAAATGGGAAAGGGGATAAACATTTAAAATGTAAATAAATAAAATAACCAGAAAAAATAGGGGAAAAAAGAAATAATTCCAAATGATATTTCAAAGACAAAAACGAGTTAACAACCCCTTGCACTGGAAGCTTTGCTTCTGACTAGAGCCCTCTTTTCTTTTTCTTGAGGTAAATTGACATTTGGTCATGGAGAATTTCTCAAGGACTTTAGGCTCTAAATATTTTACTGTGAAGCATTATAGTTTAGTTCATTGTTTCCAAAACTTCACATTTGAAGCCACTGTGGACATGCCCTGTTGTTGCGCTTGGTTAAGTTTCATGCCAGAAGAGTCATTGTAATAATCTAAGAGCATAGTGCTGCCAAGGACACGAATTTAAATTTAGAAACCCATTAACAATGAACTTTGTGAGATGTCTTGACCCCTGACCCTCAAATGTCATGGTATTGTAGTAAAACAAAAATAAAACAAAACTGTAGTGACACTCCTCTCAGAATCCTGGATAATTCCAATCCTATCTGCTCCAATTCAAAGTAAACAAAGTTAAGCCACTAAACCTTTTAAATAAAACACAGTGATATAAAAACTGTGGCCTTCTAGGGAAACTAAAGTAAGTGTTCTTTGCTATGGCATGTCAACTTTTTCAGGACCAGTAATGATGATTTGAAGACTAATGGTCTTGACCAGCTCCATCCATGGTTTCCTTCGGTATGGATGGAGAAAGCTAATAATTAGCCAGAATATTTAAATTCAAAATGTAATAAACAACTGAAGGCCATAGTCAAAGATTAATTTGCCATGACTTTAAAATTCCTTCACTACAAATCAGAACTTTTCTTTCTCTATAATTAACAAAGTATAATGTTCAATCTATACCATTCAAGTGTTTAAAACCATTCTAACAGGCTCTAATCACTACCTACACACTTGATTGGAAATTAAAAATAGAGACATATTAGAGCTGCTAATTTCCAGAGTTAATAGTATAAAGTTAGTCTTTATAAAATAATGGCCCCTTAGAGCTATAAGAACATTGAGTAGTACCTCTCATTTTATATGTAAAACTTCTCTTATACACAACTTCCTGGGAGAATTGTTCAAAGTCAATTGGTAAGAAGAGTATTAAATACACAGCCTATTTGGTTTTCTTGCCAAATACATTGTGTACATGCATATTCTACTCTATATTGTTTCCCCGTAAGTTACCCTTCACTTCCATCTACTAATCTACAGCCTATGTCATGAAATATGAACACCAAATTCCACAAAATTATCTTACTAGGATAACTTTAAGGGTAACTTAGAGTTCATGCAACATCTTTTTGTTTTTCATGCAACATCTTAATCTACCAGACAAATATGTTATATTTTGTTAAAATGGCAACATTAGCCATTAGGAAGAACCCATGCTACATCAAGATTTGCCTAAGAGTGGGAGGAAGAGGCGGGGGATGGCAGGGAAAGACTTGTTGACTCAAGCCAAGGATCCTTCTGAGAGAAAACCAGTATGAAGATCCTCACTAGAACAGGCCTTCATCTGCAATCTCCAACTCAAGATCAAAAGTCAGCAAAATACAGTGTCTGATAATGAGTAGCATTCTTGAGCCAGGCATGCACTGCATGAAAAAGAGGGAACTCCCATGGCTAATATGAAAGATCTCTAAAAGTCTATTGGTAAAAACATGACCCTCATGTTACAATGCTGTTGAAAGGTGAGTCTAGTAAGGTTACTGGGCACTTGTCTCAGAAGGGAACTTTGAGATGTCAGTCCTTGCCTTTCATTCTGCTTTCTAGTCACCTCTACCCCGTGCTAACAAGAAGTGTCACCTAATCACAGACTCAGTAGCAATCAGACCAACCAAACAAAAATGAAACCAACAAAATCATGAACCAAAAGAAACTCCTATTCTTAAATTATCAGGGGCATTTTGTTACAGTCGTGTAAAACTGACTCAAATAAAAATTATATGAAATATAATGATGTTAGCCTATGATATGCTTCTCTGGAGACCTTGTTGCCATCTGGTTATCTTGATCAGGTTCACTTTCACTTAAAGAGTTAAAAGGCAGGAAAAACTCGAGCACAACAGGTAGCAGCAGGGAAAACCAGCAGAATAAAAAATGTTACTAGCCTAACATGGTTGTATTGTCTATCCTCAATAGAAGATGTGTCTAGTCTTACTGAAACATGATATGACAAGGCTGGTTGATATCCATGGGAAGCTCCCCTTTCTGAGGTAAAGGGGAAGGGGGATAGATGGGGGGAAGGAAGGTAAAAGGGGGGGGACTAGGAGAAAGGAAGGAGGGGTAGTTTTGATCAGGAGGTAAAATAATTTTTTTTCAAAATGCTGCTAGTAGGAGTAAGGGAACACACACACATGCAGAGAGAGGTAAGGAGAGGGCAAAGGAGAGAGAGAGAGAGAGAGAGAGAGAGAGAGAGAGAGAGAGAGAAAACAAAAGAAAAAGACCCTCCATAAAGCAAAGTGGAGCTCAAGAAGTCAAAGCCTGGTCACTCTATGAGGAGTATGAGGACTGATTTTTTTTTTAAATGACTTCAGAAGGGTTGTCCCAGGTCCTCAATTTAGGATTGATCAGTTTGGGAGTTAGGGAGGAAACATGATTGCTGATTGGCCTCCAACTGTTGTGTAAGCATGTCCTACATGTCCAGATCTTTCTATGAACTTGTTGAGTCAGAACATCAACAGGATACCGTAGGGAGAAAAAGCTCCAACAAGGCCTTTGCTTCCAGTCATGAGGATGAGGAAGAAGCCACCATCTTGGAAGTTCATCATCCTTATTACCTAGCCATATCCTCTGCTACATATACAACTAGAGAAACAAGCTCTGGGGGATACTGTTTAGTTCATATTGCTATTCCTCCTATAAGGTTGCAGACCCCTTCAGCTCCTTGGGTACTTTCTTTAGCTCCTTCATTGGGGGCCCAGTGTTCCATCCAATAGTTGACCAATTGGATATTAGTCCTCTATCTGATTTAGGTCTAGTAAAAATCCTTTCCCAATCTGTGGGTGGCCTTTTTGTTTTATTGCCAGTGTATTTTGCCTGCTTTGCAATTTTATGAGGTCCCATTTGGCGATTCTCGGTCTTATAGCAGCAGCCATGGCTCTTATGTTCAGGAATTTTCCCCTGTGCCCATAACTTCAAGGCTTTCCCCCACTTTCTCCTCTATAAATTTCAGTGTCTCTGGTTTTATGTGGAGTTCCTTGATCCACTTAGACTTGACTTTAGTACAAGGAGATAAGAATGGATCAATTTGCATTCTTCTACATGATAACCACCAGTTGTGCCAACACCATTTGTTGAAAATGCTGTCTTTTTCCTACTGGACCGTTTTAGCTCCTTTGTTAAAGATGAAGTGAGCATAGATGTGTGGGTCCATTTCTGGATCTTCAATTCTATTCCATTGATCTACCTGTCTGCTGCTGCACCAGTACCATGTAGTTTTTATAATAATTCCTCTGTAGTACAGCTTGAGGTCAGGGATGGTGATTCCCCCAGAGATTCTTTTATAGTTGAGAATATTTTTTGCTACCCTAGATTTTTTGTTATTCCAGATGAACTGGCAAATTGCCCTTTCTAACTTGGTGAAGAATTGAGTTGGAATTTTGATGGGGATTGTATTGAATCTGTAGATTGCTTTTGGCAAGATAGCCATTTTGACAATATTAATCCTGCCAATTCATGAGCATGGGAGATCTTTCCATCTTCTGAGATCTTCATTGATTTCTTTCTTCAGAAACTTGAAGTTCTTATCATACAGATCCTTCACCTCCTTAGTTAAAGTCACACCAAGGTGTATTATATTATTTGTGACTATTGTGAATGGTGTTGTTTCCCTAATTTCTTTCTAAGCCTCTTTATCCTTTGTGTAGAGAATGCCACTGATTTGTTTGAGTTAATGTTATATGCAGCTTCTTCACTGAAGGTGTTTATCAGATTTAGGAGTTTTATGGTGGAATTTTTAAGGTCACTTATGTATACTATCATATCATCTGCAAATAATGATATTTTGGCTTCTTCCTTTCCAATTTGTGTCCCCTTGATCTCATTTTGTTGTCTAATTGCTCTGGCTAGGACTTCAAGTACTATATTGAAAAGATAGGGAAAGTGGGCAGCCTTGACTAGTCCCTGATTTTGGTAGGATCTGATGATGTTTTGCATTTTCTCAGGTTCTGTAGTTATGTCTTTCTTTTCATTTATGATTTTTTAATTAGGATAATGTTCCTGTGTCCTCTAGTTAGTTTGGCTAAGGATTTATCTATCTTGTTGATTTTCTCAAAAACAAACAAACAAAAAACCCAACAAACAAACAAACAAACAAACAAAACCAGCTCCTGGTTTGGTTCATTCTTTGTATAATACTTTTTGTTTCCATTGGTTGATTTCAGCCCTGAGTTTGATTATTTCCTGCCATCTACTCCTCTTGGGTGAATTTGCTTCCTTTTGTTTTAGAACTTTTAGGCGTGTTGTCAAGCTACTAGTGTATACACTCTCTAGTTTCTTTTTGGCAGCACTCAGAGCTATGAGTTTTCATATTAGGACTGCATTCATTGTGTCCCATAAGTTTGGGTGTGTTATGGCTTCATTAAACTCGAAAATTCTTTAATTTCTTTCTTTATTTCTTCCTTGACCAAGTTATCATTGAATAGAATGTTGTTCAGCTCCCATATGAATGTCCACTTTTTATTATTTATGTTGTTATTGAAGATCAGCCTTAGTCAGTGGTGATCTGATAGTATGCATGGGATAATTTCAATATTTTTGTATCTGTTGAGGCCTATTTTTTGACCAACTATATGGTCAATTTTGGACAAGGTACCATGAGGTGCTAGGAAGAAGGTATATCCTTTTGTTTTAGGATAAAATGTTCTGTAGATTTCTGTTAAATTCATTTATTTTGTAACTTCTGTTAGTTTCAATGTGTCTCTGTTTAGTTCCTGTTTCCAGGATCTGTACATTGATGAGAGTGGGGTGTTGAAGTCCCCCACTATTGTATTGTGTGAAGTGCAAAGAGTACTTTGAGCTTTACTATATAGTTTCCTTAATGAATGTGGCTGCCCTTGTATTTCTAGCATAGATATTCAGAATTGAGAGTTCATCTTGGAAGATTTTACCTTTGATGAGTATTAAGTGCCCCTCCTTGTCTTTTTGATTACTTTGGGTTGGAAGTCAATTTTATTCAATATTAGAATGGCTACTCCAGCTTGTTTATTCGGAAAATTTGCTTGGAAAATTGTTTTCTAGCCTTTTACTCTGAAGTTGTGTCTGTCTTGGTCCCTGAGGTGGGTTTTCTGTATGCAGCAATATGTTGGGTCCTGTCTACGTAGCCAGTCTGTTAGTCTATTACTTTTTATTGGGGAATTGAGTACATTGATATTAAGAGATATTAAGGAAAAGTAATTGTTGCTTCCTGTTATTTATGTTGTTAGAGTTGGGATTCTGTTCTTGCGGCTACCTTCTTTTAGGTTTGTCAAACGATTACTTTCTTGCTTTTTCTAAGGCATTATTTCCCTCCTTGTGTTGGAGTTTTCCCTTTATTATCCTTTGAAGTGCTGGATTTGTGGAAAGATATTATGTGAATTTGGTTTTGTCATGGAATACTTTGGTTTCTCCCTCTATGGTAATTGAGAGTTTTGCTGGGTATGGTAGACTGGGCTGGCATTTGTATTCTCGTAGGGTCTGTCTGACATCTGTCCAGGATATTCTGCCTTTCATAGTCTCTGCTGAGAAGTCTGGTATAATTCTAATAGGTCTGCCTTTATATATTACTTGACCTTTTTTCTTTACTGCTTTTAATATTCTATCTTTATTTAGTGCCTTTGTTGTTCTGATTATTATGTATCAGAAAGAATTCCTTTTTCAGTCCAGTCTATTTAGAGTGCTATAGGCTTCTTGTATGTTCATGGGCATCTCATTCTTTAGGTATGGAAAGTTTTCTTCTATAATTTTGTTTAAGATATTTACTGGCCCTTTAATTTGAAAATCTTTATTCTCATTTATACCTATTATCCTTAGGTTTGGTCTTCTCACTGTGTTCTGGATTTCCTGGATGTTTTGAGTTAGGATCTTTTTGCATTTTTCATTTTCTTTGATTGTTATATCCATGTTTTCTATGGAATCTTTTGCACCTGAGATTCTCTCTTCCATCTCTTGTATTCTGTTGCTAAAGCTAGTTCCTGATTTCTTTCCTAGGATTTCTATTTCCAGAGTTGTCTCCCTTTGGGTTTTCTTTATTTTTCCTACTTCCATTTTTAGCTCCTGGATGATTTTGTTTAATTCCATCACCTGTTTGGTTGTGTTTTCCTGTAATTCTTTATGGGATTTTGTGTTTCCTCTTTATGGTCTTCTACCTGTTTAGCAGAGTTTTTCTGTGATTCTTTGAGAGATTTTTGTGCTTCCTCTTTAAAGACTTCTACCTGTTTAGCAGTGTTCTCCTCTATTTCTTTAAGTGAGTTATTAATGCCCTTATTAAGATCCTCTACCATCATCATGTGATATGATTTTAAACCTGAATCTTGCTTTTCAGGTGTGTTGGGGTATCCAAGCCTTGCTGTGGTGGAAGTACTGGATTCTGATGGTGCCAAGTGGTATTGATTTCTGTTAGTAAAATTCTTATGTTTGCCTTTCGCCATCTGGTAATCTTTAGTGTTAGATGTTCTAACTATCTCTGGCTGGAGCTTGTTCCTCCTGTGCTTCTGTTAGCCTCTGTCAGCACTCCTGGGAGTCCAACTGTCTCCTGAGTCCCAGTGGTCAGAGTACTCTCTGCAGGCAAGCTGTTCTCTTACTGGGAACATACCCAGAGGTCTGGTGCTCAGCTCTGCCTCCTGGCTGAAGGTGAAGGCCCAAAGGGACCTTGTCCAAGAAGCTCTGTTGCTTCTGTGGTCCATGTGCTCTCCTAGCAGACTGGTCTTTGAGAGACTCAAGATACAAGATGGCACTCTCACCTGATTCCTGAGGTCAGAGCCCTCCGTGGAGGCTGACTCTCCTCTGGTAGGGAAGGTGCCCAGAGGTGTGGTTCTCAGCTCTGCCTCTGGGCTGAGGATGAAGGCCTGAAGGGACCCTGTCCAAGAAGTTCTATTGTGTCTTCAATAAATGGTATTGGTCTAACTGGCTGTCTGTATGTAGAAGAATAAAAATAGACCCATATTTGTCACTTTATACCAAGCTCAAGTCCAAGTAGATCAAGGACCTCAACATAAAACCAGATACACTCTATCTAATAGAAGAGAAAGTGGAAAAGAGACTTGAACTCATTGGCACAGGGGGAAATTTCCTAAACAAAACTCCAAGGGCTCATGCTCTAAGAACAAGAATTGATAAATGGGACTTCATAAAACTGGAAAGCTTCTGTAAGGCAAAGAACATAGTTGATAAGACAAATAGGCAGCCTACTGATTGGGAAAAAAATCTTCACTAACCCCACATATGATAGAGGGCTAATATCCAAAATATATAAAGAACTCAAGAAGATAATCACTAAAAGACCAAACAACCCAACCAAAAACAAAACAACAAAAAAAATGGTATAAAACTACCCTGAGAATTCACAACTGAGGAATCTCAAATGGCTGAGAAATACCTAAAGAAATTTTCAAAGTCCTAGTGATCAGAGAAATGCAAATCAAAACAACCCTGAGATTCCACCTTACACTAGTCAGAATGGCTAAGATCAAAACCTTAGATGACAACACACATTGGAGAAAATGTGGAGAAAGAAGAACACTCCTCCATTGCTGGTGAGATTGCAAACTGGTACAATCACTCTGGAAATCAATCTGGAGGTTTCTCAGAAAATTGGAAATACATCTACCTGAACCAGCTATACCATTCTTGGGACTAGACCCAAAAGATGCCCCACCATGCTACAGAGGCATGTGTTCCACTATGTTTACAGTAGCCTTATTTGTGATAGCCAGAAGCTGGAAACAACCTAGATATCCCAGACAGAGGAATGGAAACAGAAAATGTGCTTCATTTACACAATGGAATACTACTCAGGTATTAAGATTGAGGACATCCTGACTTTTGCAGGCAAATGGATAGGACTAGAAAATATCATCCTGAGTGAGGTAACTCAGACCTGAAAGGGTATGCATGGTATGTACTCATTAATAAGTGGATATTAGCAAAAAAAAAAAAAAGACAGAAAGAAAGAGAGATAGAAAGAGAGAGAGAGAGAGAGAGAAAGAAAGAAAGAAAGAAAGAAAGAAAGAAAGAAAGAAAGAAAGAAAGACCCATATAAAAAACACAAGATACAGTCCACAGAATTCAAAAGGCTCAACAAGCTGAAGTGCCCAAGTGAGGACACCTCAGTCCCACTTGGGAGAGAGAAGAAAGCAATCACAACTGTGGAGGGAGGGAGGGTCTTAGGAGGGAAAATGGACGGGGTAGGGGGCATTGTGGGGTAGAAGGGAGCCTGATCTGGTATTGGGTGAGGGAAAAGGACTGAAGCCCTGAGGGCCAGCAGAAAGATAGGAAACAGGCAACCTCAGGAAATAGGAGATTGGGGAGACCCCCAGAATGCACCAGAGACCTGGGAGGTGAGAGACACCAAGGACTCATAGGAAGGGGCCTTTGATAAAATGCCCAACAGTAGGGAGAGGGAACTTATAGAACCTACCTCCAGCAGGAAAACAGGACATCAAGTGAGGGATTAGGGTTGCCAACCCACAGTCACTCCTCTGACCCATAATTGTTTCTGTCTGAAAGAATTACAGGGATAGAAATGGAGAGGAGCCTTAGGAAAAGAAGGTCCAGCAACAGGCTCAAAGTGGGATCCAGCTCAAGGAGAGGTCCCATGGCCTGACATTATTACTAAGGCTATGGAGCGCTCACAAAAAAAGGGCTCTATCATGACCACCCTGCAAAAGACCCAACAAGCAGCTGAAAGAATCAGATGCAGTTATTTGCACCCAACCAGTGGACAGAAGCAGATGACCCCTGTTGTTGAATTAGGAAAGGCTGAAAGAAGTTGAGTAGGGCGAATCTGTAGGAGGACCAGCAGTCTTAATTAATAAGGCTCCCCAAGATCTTTCAAACACTGGCACCAAAGAGACATCATACACCAGCTGATATAAGACCCCCAACACACATAGAGTAGAGGACTTCCAGGTCTGTGTTCATTCAGAGATGACGCACCTAACCATAAGAGACTGGAGGCCTCAGGGAGTTTAGAGATTAGGTGGGGTGAAGGGGTGGGGGTATCCAGGTGGAGAGGGGTGGGGTGGGGTGGGAAGAAGGTGTGGCATGTGGAGAGGTCGGAGGGTGGATGGGAGGGGCGGTGCCAGGAGCCTCCTGGTCCAGGCTAGGTGTGGATTCAGAGTAGGGCTCTGGTGATGGCTTTAAAGTCTGAGGGTCTCAGGGCGTACTAGCTCTCTAATTACACTGACATGCTGATGATAACTTCTAAAAAGTCCTAAAAACTTTCTTGCTCTTTCTGAGGGTAAAAGACTGCTGGCTTAGGCGATTAACACCTGTCACCTAATAGCAAAGGATTAAGCAAGACAGCCTTTGTTCTATCTCAGCAGGAACCACTGGGCTCTAACTTTCAGCCTGCTAGCTGAAAGTCACAGCAAGAAAAAGATAAGCGATTATAGAGTTTATTGCCAAGTTGTAAAACATTTCCTATGAAAGCTATCTTAAGGGAAAAGCTGAAAGAGCCTAAATAAGTAAAGGGAAAAAAAATCTCTAAGTGGGGAAAGGGGAAAAAATCTAGTCTAAGTGGGGAAAGGCAAAAAAGTCTCCTTTATTGATTATTGCTCTCAACTCTCTTTGTCCTCAGTACTTATACATCTTTCAGAATACATGATCACATGTTACAAAGTTCATCACAAGTTCACACAAAAAATCAAATCATAAATTGAAATAGAAGTTTACAATGGTGAATGTTTACTTGCATATCTTAGGAGTAATTACCTGGCTAAGCATCCATCACCTGTCTGAGCTCCACAGGTTTGATGAAGGTTTAAAACCATAACTAAGCTATTAGTGAAGTTTTGTATAGTTAAACCCAGTTGGTATTTTATCTTCTGTCCTAACACCTATAATAAATCGTTAGTTCCCTCTTAATGACCTTTGGTTAATTGTTTTACAACTCTTGGAATGTGCTCTGAGTAGGAGAAAATCTGGTTACCATCTAAGAGCAATTAACTGGTGACACATGAGAGACTGGCAGAGTTCTCATTGCAGCTTTGACTATCAGAAAAAGACCTACTAGCAGTCCCATTAATAAAAGAGCTTAATAATCACAGATATAATTTTAGGAATTCTTATAGGATCATCATTAAGACTTAAGTCATCTATTTGTCAATACAGCATCACTACAAGATAGTACATCTTTGTGGATCTGCAGAAATCTGCTTCAAAGTGGGTATGCTCCTACTTAGTGACTGTTATATATGTTTAATAATAACAGGAAAAACATATTCATAGCAGGAATCCTTCCTAAAATGAGCCCCTCACAGCCTTGCTTAATAAGGGCTCACCTGTCGCAGATTATATAATAATCCGAGGCAGGACACTTCAGGATGATCACCTGCTAGTTATTAGATTCTTCCGTTATGGCTCCTGACAGGGCGGGGAATGGAATATGGAGTGTAAAAAATGAATTACAAATAAAATTATATTAAAAAAAAAGAAAAACAAGAGTAAGAATGCTAACAGAAAACTTAAATTTCAATCTGATTGTGGTTCCCATTAAAATACTGTTTTCTTGACAAGTCTGGTATCAATGACCACATGGAAACAAAGGACAGGAGTAGTCACAGCAAACTTCAGTGAAAAGATCAAACCTAGGAACCTTATAATCTCTTATTTTAAGAAATATTGCAATATAATAATAACCAATAATAGAGTTTTGCCATAAAATCAGGCACATAGCCTAATGGGAAAGAGAATGTAAATCTCAGAAATAAATCCCCATCTAAAGCTTGTTCACAAGGGTCAGAAAGATACACTGGAGAAAATAAAGCCTTTTCAGTAAAAGCTTGGTTAATGAACAAGAGCCTCACACGTGAACTCTGTCTCACCATTCTTGGTAATCAATGAACGCAAACACACACACACACACAGAATATTTGTTTCATAAGACCCCAAAAGCAAAAGTAAAACAAAATTAGAACATTAAAATTTACTTCAAATTAAAAAGCAAGGAAATAATCAAAGGAGTAAAAACACATCTCACAGAATAGGGGAACCAGTGCATGTCAACTATCCATCGGCAAAAGGATCAATGTCTAAAATACATTAGTAGCTTAAAAAAAAAAACTTAAAGACAAGCCACCTGATATAGAAATGATTCTGACATCTTTAAGAAACAACAAAGGATTCACAGACATAAGGAAAACACTCATTATTTTAAGGATTCTCACCAAATGTGGACACTATTGCATACGCCAGCAGGATATTGCTGAAAGGACCCTGATATAGCTGTCTCCTGTGAGGCTTTGACAGTCCCTGACAAATACAGAAGTGGATGCTCACAATCATCTATAGGGCAGAACACAGGGTCCCCAATGTAGGAGCTAGAGATAGTACCCAAGAGCTGTAGGGGTCTGCAACCCTATGGGTAGAACAACAATATGAACTAATCAGAACCCCCAGAGCTCATGTCTCTAGCTGTATATGTATTAGAAGATGGCCTAGTTGGCCATTATTGGGGAAGAAAGGCCCTTGGTCTAACAATGTTTATATGCCACAGTACAGGGGAATGCCAGGGCCAAGTAGTGGGAGTGGGAGGGTAGGTGAGCAGGGCAGGGGGGAAGGTATAGGGGACTCATGGGATAACACTTGAAATGTAAATGAAGAAATTATCTAATAATAAATAAATTAATTAATTAAAAAAAGAAAGACAAGTGGAAACTATGTTGTTATATCAACTCACCAAGGTAGGAATAACTACTACCAAATGAACAAATTCTGATAAGAATATGAAAGTGAGAAAACCTTTATACACTGTTACTGGTAGAGAAGATGCTTTTAAAACTAAACTAAACTAAAATAAAATAATCCATTAAAAAACACCCCATATGAGTAGAAATTAGCACAGTAAGGCAATACTTATCTCTACATTACTACAGCACTATTCACAATAGCTATGACATGAGCTCAATCTAAGCATCCCTCAAAGAAATAAATAGATGCAGAAATTGTGGTATATAAACACAGTGGAACATTATTCTACAATAAGGAAGAGCCATCTTGTCATTTACTAAAATTTTGGTGGAACTGAAGAGAAATGACAATGCCATCCATATACCAGACAGGGAAAGACAAACAGCTCACAGCTGTCATTCTATTTTGCAGCTGAAAAGAAAAACAAAAAAACCTTAGTATATAGTAGCAACTTCAAACACTCGATAAACTTGTGGAAGAAAGAGAGATTGGATAATGAGTACTAAAACACAGTTATGTGGTAAGGAATTTCTGTTACTGCAGAACACAGAAGGATAATTATAGTCTGCAGTAAGCTGTTATGTGTTTTATGAAGATGTAGAGGAGAAGAATTCAAGGGCTCCAAAGAAATTTTAAAAAGTGATATCTTTACTGGGTTTACCAGAGTATATATCACATGGGGTTGCAACAAAATACTAAATTTCATTTTATGATGCAATTCACACATATTTATAAAGAATAAGACATTACTCTTAGTACTCAAAAGGTGAATACATAACATAACAGAATAGCTCATTTCAACATTGTGGTTTGAATGAGAATAGTGTGCCCTTACATTTATAAATTTGGAAATTTAGTCAACTGAGAGCGGCACTACTTGTGGAGGATTCCGAGTTTGACCTTATTGAAGTAGGTGTGGCCTTGTTGGAGGAAGTGTGTCACTGGGGCTAAGCTTTGGGGTTTCAAAAGCTCAAGCCAAGCCAATTGTCTTCCACTTCCTGTTGCTCCCAGATCTGAATTCAGAACTCTAATCTACTCCCACACCATGTCTACCTGTATGTCCCCATTCTCCCTGCCATTCTAATAATGGACTAAACCTCTGAAAATATTAACCCAGCCATCAGTTAAATGCTTTTCTTTAGAACATTTGTCAGGGTCATAGTATCTCATCACAGCAATAGAACACTGACTAAGAAAAGCCCATAAGCTAGAGAAGGGGTTGGTTTTAAATTGGTGGAGACGAATTGACAAGACAAAATTAGTTTTGCAAAAAATTTCTCAGAATATGAGGATAATAGCATCTATCTGTTGAATTTCATTAAATGAATTCTTACTGAACCCAAATTTTGCTCCTTACAATGTGCTATATGTGAAACTGTACCATTTAAAAATACAGACACAGTCCTTCCTGTGGTGGTATTAATCATCATCTTGAAAGGAGTGAACCTTGAAAGAACCTGGGAGATGTTTGGTAGGCATGCCTATGAGTGGTAGTCTTGGTCATGACTGAGGTTGGAAGACAAGGTGGTTAGGAACACTATATTTGGAACTATTCCCTGGTGAGGATCTTGATGGCATGAAATTGAAAGAGGAAGCTGAGTCCAGCTCTCATTCCTACATATGGATGCTGCACTCAGCTATTTCAGGTTTCTGCCACTGTGACTATCTGCTGTGATGCACTGGAACCTGGAAATTTAAACTAAATAAATCCTTTCTCCTTTAAATTGTTGTTGTCAAAATTTTATATCACAGAACAGGAAAAAGTACCTTAAAAACTATCTGTTTCAGAAAATTTAAAATTTGGTATCCAACTGTGAGAGCAAAAGTTCACTTTCCAACATCCAGTTACCAAGTTTACTGTGCAAATTTATTGTATCTCTTCAGAAATTGGAATCGTCAGCATAGTTTCTACACTCAAATGACATCTGAGATTTCGTTAACTTACACCATCTGTATTCAAAATTACTTAGGTCTTAGAATGAAACCTATAATTTCCCAATTCACCGCATGTATGCAGTCTGATTTATAATAAAAATATGCTACCCTATCAAACGTATGATACATATAATACAATGTAGAAAGCCAGCAACCCTAGTATTCCAGGTAAAATATTTGCTCAAACAGTTGCCTATTCAAATAGTACTTAAATGGTAGACAGTTGTCTGTCAGGAAGATGGACAGAAAAATTAGATAACTGCCATTGTATTATACAAGAAAATCAAATGCTGAATAAGACTACCTATTCTACTATCAAAGATAAAATGGTAAATATTTAATTAAAGGAACATTGTGTCTGAATTTGACTGCACATATATTAATTTGAACTCCTTGAGCAGAAGCCAGCTGCTTCAGCAACTCAATAGCCCAAGCATACCTAGGACAGCAAGCCCTCAGCCCTTTCCAGTATGTTTCATAAAAGTTCATGGCTAAATATAAGAGTCATCTGGGGGGGGGCAAAGCTCAGACTAAGGGTGTTGTCATCTCACAAGGTGGGAGCTGACAACTTGTGGGAAATGGGGGAGCATTAAGTAAGGAGGCCTCAAGCCTATTAATCAAGTCTTCAAAAGATAAATCAAGATTTTAAAAGGAGCCTGTTTCTAAACCTCTTGTGACTCGCATTGTAAAGTGCTGTCAAAACAGCTTGGTTCATCAGGATATGAACACAGAATGCCTGTGGCACCCTCCAACTCCATGTTAAACCAGCAGAATTAAGCAATTAATCACACCATCCTTCGAATGACATATTTTTTCCCACTAAAAAGAACAAGTTTGGGCTGAGGAAACAGCTCAATTAGTAAAATGTTTGCCTCTTAAGCTCAAGGACCTGAGTGTGACCCCAGCTTCCATACAAAAAACTAGGTTTTGTGGCACACATGTGTCATTTCCTTGCCAGGGAGGGAGACAGACAAGTTGGCTGGGCTTGCTGACCAACTAACCCAAGAGGAAAGCCTCAGAGACTGATGAGAAGTTTTTTTGTTTTGTTGTTGTTGTTGTTGTTGTTGTTTTTCTTAAAGAAACAAAATAGATAGTTCTTAGGGAACAAGAATTCATTGTTGACTTCTGGCCTCCACATCCAGAAGTACAGGTGTGCATCTAAACATACATAAAGACACACATACACATATACACCAGCGTAAAATCATCAGCTAAATTATTAAAAGTCTGGAGTAAACTGAAAGGTGAAATGGTTTTAGAATCAATGCTACTTTATCATTAGCGGCTTTTCGGGTAATGGCACTGCAATTTCATAGCTTGGATATTGTTTTCCAATAAGCACTATTAATCAACTTGGAACCATTTTCATTCCTCTGAAGACTCTTGATGCTTTTGTACAATGGACAGTGATTATGTTTCCTCTACATTTATGTTAACTTCATTATATCTCATTTATGACTAAATATTTTTCCAGAATATATTCACATAATTCTTCAACTTCAAATCATTTAATAGATCTAGTAAGTCATGATAATAATATACCTTATAACAAATAAAATAAAACTATGTTGATCTCTAGCTGATGAACTTTAGTCAATAGTCATGGTATTACTTTGTTTTCTGTATAGGAAATGGTATTAAAAAATACCAATCATTTTCTTTTTCATTTTTCCTTACTGGTGTCTCTGTAATAACATCAGATATAGGGCAGACTGTCACAGGATAAAATCTCTTTAGCTATTTTATTACTAGAGAAGCAGCATACTTTCAAAATCAATTTTCAAACTTAAGTAATTTAACAAATTAGATTAGTGTTTATCAATACTTGTTTTTGTCACTGACCCTGCAAGGAAATCTTTAATATATTTCCCATAAGAAACCACTGTGAATTTTCATAAACTATATTTCTTAGCTATTTATGTATGTTGACCTTCTTGGGGTATCATGAGCCAATGCTATAGAGATGATTTGTACCTGCATGAGAAAGTTCTACATAAGATCAAACCAGTTATAACTCCATCTTGGTTAAGGAAGGGACTACCCAAGGTTCTCTATGATTGATGGAAGTATTGGCACTTGCTAGATGCTGACACAGGAAGAATGATTCTTTTATGAGAACACTAGAGCTGGGACATTGTCAAATCCCAATAGATGGTCATAATCCCATGTACATTTGGACAGCACTAACCTGATTCAGAGTTATTAAAAACAAAAATGGCAATGTAAGATACTGGAAGAGAGTTTGGGGGAGCAATGCTGGATAGAATTGATCAAAATACATAGTATCAACTTATGAAAATTTCAACAAAAATTTAAAATATTATTTTAAAATAAAGTGTCAATATTTACTCTTTTGGAAAGTAAGTGCTTTCCTGAGAGCAACTAATAAATAATATAATTACTTATGAATTGATTACCTATATGTGATATAATAATCATCTTACCAATTACCAGAACACTTATAGTCAATGTATTTCCAAAGATTACACTTAATGATTTTGAGGCTTCTTACCTTAAATAAGTGACAAATGTTGTGGGGACAAATATAGTTAATCTGACTTAAACATTCTACAATGTTTATATTCATTTAACATTTCATATTACCTTCATTAATATACACAAACTTTAAATCAACTTAAAAACAATTGAAAGTCTATAATTGAGTATCTGATATGGTAAGCATAAGTGTTTATGCAGAAAGCAACATTTCTTTGACAGCCTTTTAAAATTCTTAGTTTTCATTTCTTATGTATATATCATATAAAATATATGTAGCTATTTCATATTTGTATGTTCTTTATCACTCTTCTTCCCCCAAAATCTCTCATTCAAGTAGGCCTGCTCTGAGAATGTGTTAGAAGAATGTCATAACTTCTTGTACTATGAATCATTTGACATATACTTTGTCTCATGAGTATGTTAGCTCAGCAGCAGCATTAGTGTTTGAGCCTTCATAATCTCGGCCAGTGGAGAACACATGACTCAGGCTGGTACCAACACAGTTCAACTCAGGGGACTCCTTTTCCCACTAACGGAATTCCTGGCCTATTTTTCACAAAATACTGGGTATATGTTCTGAAGAAAGCCTTTGCTGGAAACATGAAACCTAGAAGAGGTTGCTAGGATGAAGAATAAGTGACAGCTTCAGTGTGTATCTGCCTCTCAAGTACCTTTCTCTACACCAAAACTCCTACACTGCAGCAAATGGGAATATTAGTTACCTTGTTATTTCTTGAGAAAACTAATTGTTCACAACTTCTGTTCTTGACAATATGATTTTGTGTTTGTTGTATTATAACACTGATATCTAAGAGAAAGTTAATGTGGCATGAAATTCCTTGTGTTGCCAAGCAGGTATTGTGTTTTGATTTTTAAATACATTTCATTTCATCCATTTAGATGGGTTTTGAGAGTTAAAAACCTCAAGCCACTTTCAGATCGTTCTCTCTGCTTCTAGCTTGTATTTCAAGATGTCAGCTCTCAGCTTTCTATTTGTGATGCCATGCCTGCCTCTTATTAACATGTTTTGTCACCATGATGGATTCTTATCTCTCTGAAGGCACACCCCAAACCCCCCCCTCAAAAAAACACTTGCTTCTCTAAGTTGTTTTGGACATGGTGTTTTATCATAGAAACAGAAAAGTAACTAAGTATTACTAGTCATGAAGACTAATAGTCATATATAATGTCAATTTTAGGTCATTTATTTTTAGTGTTCATTAAGATTTATTTGGAATGAGTTCATGGTATAAAGTCCTGTATTTTGTTGCAATATTGTTATACATGTGCACTGTGCATTTACTTCAAATTCCTTCCCTACTATACTTCTTTACTTGGTTCTCTCTCTCTCTCTCTCTCTCTCTCTCTCTCTCTCTCTCTCTCTTTCTTTTTCTGATGTACTTGTTCTAACATGTTCCATCAATACATTCTCATCTTATATGCATTCTTTTACCTAAATCCTACATATGAAATGAAGATTATAGTGTTTTCCTCTAATAAGATTGTTCCTGCTTTTATTTAAGAGGAATGAGGTCCTATTTATTTTAAATAAAGAGCCAAAGATGTATTGTTAGAATTCTCAAATTACTAGAAGGAAAGGTTAAATTGTACTCTTATAATTGATTCTTCAATTTTATCATCTCTAATGACTTCCTTCTAGTTCACAAGTTGCTGTTGACTTGTGTGGATTGTATTAATCACTTCACTAAACTCCACTCCCAACATCTCTGCTCAGGTAGTAACTATAAATTATAAGTTTGGTTGTCTATATTTATCTTCTTCTTTAGGTATGTGACATCTATCTAGGAAAGTTGTCTGTGTTACATCAACCAGTAACGAGTCCAGGGGATAGATATGTCACACACTCAGAACACATAACAGACTGTTGCTAGCAGAGTTGAGTATGGAATACAAAACTTTACTTCAGTCTGTGTTCCTTCTGCATCCAACCTTTCACTTAATATCTTATGTGCAAGTGATGTCATAACTCAGAAAATTGGACTTGTTTAGAAATGCATACTAAATTCTCATAAAGGATTGTCTTTAAGCATGATTGTGAAGCAATGCCTTACTCTGTGGCCCAAATCTGTGACCATATAAACAAGATTAGCTCTAAATTGTGTTTGCAGTGGTCATTACAAAATTGCTACCAAACAGGAGTGTTTTTGGGTCCTCAGAAATTGTATAACTATGACGCCTCATATTGAATCATGCACCAGCTGGTGTACACATCCCAGAACAAATAGGTCATGGTGACTTTCCTGGCCTTTCAGCTGACAAGAACATCCATGCAGTGATTTCTCCATGGGGTAAAGTAAGGACACAGAGAGACTCATCACCTTGTCTTTTATTCTGAGGATTCCAAAATGCACCTTTAATAGTAAACTTTGCACTTATTCAAAGAATTCTATGCATTACTAATATTCATAAAGTACAATGTTGAATCTTAATCTATTGTTATGCAAACAATCCCTCAAGTAAGTCTGGCTGCTGTTTATAGTTTCATTAAAGAAATTCAATGAATTTAAAGTCACCATCTCTTCATCGTCTTTTCTATCACCACAGGCTTATTCCTATATGTACCAACATCATTAACAATAAGTAGAAATAAATTTTAGATATTCTTTTCATCTAGCATATGTTAATTCTCACAAGACCACTATCTTTTTAAAAATCATCCACATTTTGTAGAGGAGGTCCATCCTGGTGCAGCTTTATATAACTCATATTCTTTGAAATAGATCTTTAATGTAAAGTAGACTGGCCTGGAACTCCTCAAATACTACATTTGGCTTCTATTTCCTAAGTGTTGGGATTTATATAGCTCACCCATGGGTTTAAAATAGCACTCATTGCAGGGTACAGTGCCAAAATAATTAATATGTATAGAGATTATATTATGAGAGAGAAGAATTCAGGCAAATGCAAAAGACACAGGAAACTTGATGCTTCAGCACCAAACTGTCATGGTGGTAAAATATAACATTCCTCATATGCCCACTTAGATTAATATGAATTTAGCACCTGCCTCCTGACATTCACTTCAATTTGATTTTTCTCAGAGTTGATTGCTAATTTTCATCTTCTACCCATGAAATGCATTCACTTGTAGCTATGGGTTTATGGAGTATTTTATCAGACAATAATTATTAGGTAATCTTAATGATGGCAGAAATTTCCAAATTAAAAATAGAAGCCCAATTTCTAGTCATCATTGGATCCATCCCACACCACTGAAGAAAAGTTCATTTCTATTGACTTCCTTCCCTCCTGTATGGCCTTGAGTTTTCTCCTCTATCTGTCAATGGATGTCAAGATGATTGCACAGATGGCAAAAAAAAAGCTAAGCATCAACACAGAGCATTTACTGGAGCTCCAGAAAGCATTTCAAGGAGAGTTATAACAATTCAGAGAGGCTGGTTGTATAGGCAATTGTCTTAATGAAGTGTAATTGAGGTTAGAAGACACAAGGAGAACCAAGGTGAGACCCAGCGGGCAGAAGTGAGACCTCAAGGGAAATTTGGGTTTTATTCTTAATGTTGTTTTAATTCCCTTTGTCCAAAAACTTGGAGATTTAAAATTGTCCTAATGATATGTCCTTGAACCACACAACAGTTCTGTCACAACTCCATGGGGGATCACTCTAGAAGAATAGAAAAAGAAATACAGTCATTTGTTTAGGGAAAACATAAAACATGAATGACAATACCCACATTTTACCTGTAGATTTTCCAAAAAGCAGATTCTACAGTTTCATTTTTACTTAAAAATTGCTCACAACTATTGGTGGACTGGGTGATAGCTGAAGAGCTGAATTCATTCTAAAATATTTTTAATTATAGTTTATATTCTAACATTTCTTCCTTTAATTTAAAAATATTTATCTTTTAATTAAAATACAAATGTCTAGAAAGAAAGTAATACAAAAAAAAGAATAATAACTTTGTGTCTCACATGCTGAACTTAACCTTTCTCCTGTTTTCTGTAATAAAGAAAACATAGAAAAGTAAATATCAAGTATGGGATATTCAGGAAGTATCTGGTAAGTATATTGCATTAACATAAAAATAGATGGTTAATAATTACAAAGTCAAAACATACATACAAGTAACATTATACAGACTGATCAGATTATATTTATATATTTAGGAATACATTATGTATGTATATTTACATACACATACATATATGTATTTAACAACAATTCATTAAAAAGTGGCCATGAATTGAAAAGAGAATGAGACTATGGGAGTGTTTGGGGGAAGAAAAAAGAGAGAAATCATGTAAATATAATCTCAAGATATAAAATAAATAATTTAAAAGTTCCAATGCCAGTAAGTTTTTCACATTAATAGAAGATGTAAGATGCTTAGCTAAATTATGAATCAATTATTTAGAGACTCATTTTTCTATTCAATCTTGTGAGCTGAGCTATTTCCTGTAATTCACAAAACAATAGAGCATAGACTTTCTAAATCTCCTATGATGTGGAAAGCAAGCATAAACTGGACTTCTAGACCTCAGATGGAGAAACAGAGTCATCAAGTGTCTCTCTCAGGAAAAGAATTTAACAATTAAGTTAGTTTTAACAATAAAAATGATAAGAGCAACACCTTCAAAAGAGGAGTAGAAAGTGGAGGATGAGGAGGAAGAGGAAGAGGAAGAAGAGACAGAGGAGGAGAATGAAGAGGAGGAAGAATCAGTTCAGTGCCCTTGGCTGTTTCTAAATATCTTTGCCTATGCTGAACACTTAAACTCTTGGGCAAATGGATGTATCTGGAGGATATCATTCTTAGTGAAGTAGCCCAATCACAAAAGAAGTCACTAGATATGCACTCATTGATAAGCGGATATTAGCACAGAATCTTAGAATACCCAAGATACAATTTTCAAAACACAAGAAAATCAAGAAGGAAGACCAGCGTGTGGATACTTCATTCTTCCTTATAATAGGGAACAAAATACCCATGAATGAGTTACTGAGATAAAGTTTGGAGCTAAGACATAAGGATTGACTATCCAGAGACTACCCCACCCGGGGATCCATCCCATAATCAGTCACCAAACCCAGACACTATTGCATATGCCATCAAGAGTTTGCTGAAGGAGCCCTGATATAACTGTCTCATATGAGGCTATGCCAGTGCCTGGAAAATACAGAAGTGGATGCCCACAGTCATCTATATGATGTAACACAGGGCCCCCAATGGAGAAGCTAGAGAACATACCCCAGGAGCTATAGGGATCTGCAACCCTATAAGAGGAACAACAATATGAACTAACCAGAACCCCCAGAGCTCATGTCTCTAGCTGCATATATAGCAGAAGATGGCCTAGTCCGTCATCATTGGGAAGAGAGGCCCCTTGGTATTGCAAACTTTATATGCCCCAATACAGGGGAACACCAGGGCCAAGAAGTAGGAGTGGATGGATAGGGGAGCAGGGCGGGGGAAGGGTAGAGGGATCTTTCGGGATAGCATTTGAAATGTAAATCAAGAAAATATCTAAGAAAAAAAAAAGAAAAAAAATTCTCAAAGTCACATCTCTGCCTGGGCCTGTATGCTTTGCCTTAGTGATCTCCCCATTAACTCCTAATGCAAAGGGTCCTTGGATGATCTATGCCCCCTGCATCATCCCCATCAGTCAAGATCTTTCTTCTGAATCCAGACAAGTACATCCAATCAGCTCTTTTCAGTGTCCAGAGAGAATGCCCACAAGGAAATTCAAGCCCAGCAGATTGATTTTATCATTTCATCTCTTACAAAACTGCCCAGACTCAGCAAGGGAGAATACTATGTGTTTGTGAGTATAGAAAAAGGTTTCAGCTGAAAGTAGGTGACATCCCTCCCACCACCCGCTATTCAATTGTTTTGTAAAATCTCATTTTTAAATCTTAAAGGTATGTTTATTTTGCCATCTATAACATATCTACCAGCCTTGCCTGCTCCCTACTTCTTCCTCTCTAATCAATACTTCAATAATTCATTGTTATTAAAAGCAAAACATATGCTAAAATGAAGATTTACTCCTCTATACTACACACACACACACACACACACACACACACACACAAAATCTAACAAATGCTCTCCATATTGTCATGAAATGACTCATTCCCTTTCATTCCACTGCCTTCTTCTACATCCTCTCTTTGACCAGGCACTTATAGAGCCATATGTCCTCCTATATGAACCCTTTAGGCCATGCCGTAGTCTCTCTCAGTCTCCATATATTTATTCACGACTGCCTAGCCTTTTCCACCTGTATACATCTTTCAGACAGCAAATCAGTTAGCTTCTTTTTGTAGAAGTCTGTCTATGACCCTCAGATTCAATGAAGTATCCTCTCCATTAATCTTGGGTTCTTCTTTCCAATCCTAGCGCTTGTCACATTTCTCTTTGATGCATTTGCGAAATCATCCTTTTACTTCTATTGCCCATTCCATATCTATACTTCTGGCCCATCAGGTAGGCTACTATGTTTGGTTTTACTCTTAACAAGGACAAGGGAGACAGATGCAAAAATAAATGAAGAAATGAATGAAAACAAATGACTGTATAAATCAAGCATGTATGACTCACATAACATAGACATGATTAAATTCTATTCAGCCATCAAAAGAATGAAATCTTGTCGTCTATGATAATGTGGCTGAAATCAGTAGTCGTCAGGTTAAGTAAGTTAAGCTACATCCAGAAAGGCACATATATTTGGCACGATTTTCCCTTCTACAGAAACCAGAAAAGCTGTTCTCAAAAATTTTGAGAGTAGGAGGCTGAATCCGAGAGGCTGAGTAGAGCAGGGATTAAGAATTGTAAAATTTAATGAGCCATAAATTTGCAATTAAGTAGGTAAAATAATTTCTGACTTTCCTTGATTCAGTAAGGTTTGCACGGATAACAATAATGCGCAGCTCAGAAGAGCTAGAAGAAAGAATGTCTAACTCTCCATTTTAGACAAATGGTAACTGTTTAAGAATATGGAAGGTATATGCTTACTTCAGTTTTAATATACATACTCACAATGCAAAACTCTATTAAAATATAACACCACACCCATGAAACATATTATTTTTGTGTGTCAGAAAAGAAAGCAGTTGAAATACATATCTGAAATAGTGCTGCCTCTAATCAACACAGGAGAAAAATGCCTCCTAATTAAATAAAAATAGATTTATGACATGAGCAATTCTGCCTTAGACATATGCTTTTGAGAATTGAAACCAGGTTCACAATAAGGTACCTGAACTCCCAGATTTCTTATCACGTTATTCATTAATAGACATGGGATAGAAGTAATCTAGCTGGCCGCCAATTGGTGAATGGGTCAGAAAAAAATCACACACACACACACACACACACACACACAAAATCACACACACAAAATCACACACACACACACATACACAAAATCACACACACACACACACACAAAAACACACACACACACACACACACACACACACACACACACACACACACACACACACACACACACACACACACACACACACACACACACACACACACACACACACACACACACACACACACAAAATCACACACACACACACACATACACACACACACAAATGTACACTGAAATGTGGTGTTATCATTAAAAGAAAGAAGGAAACCCTGAAGTATGTTACAAAAAGAAACACTAAATAAAATAAGGCAGGTATAAAATGCAACAGATTTCATTTTCCATATAGAGGAGGTATACAAATAGTAGAGCTTCTAGAAATAGAGGTATTATGTCCAGAATATGTGGATTTCTGTTTTGCAGGATTTAAAAGTTCTAAAGATTTGGAGAACATTAATAACATCAATTATACATACATATATATACATACATCTCTCTCTCTCTCTCTCTCTCTCTCTCTCTCTCTCTCTCTCTCTGTATATATATATTCTCCACTTTACAAAGTTAGGATGATTTGAGCTTCATTCATGAAAAATGATAGAAAATTGGGAGAAGAACTTGTGAGATTGCTCAGTTTAGGAAGGGTCCTCTCTCTAAGCCTGATGACCTCAGTTTGATATGCAGGATCCAGGTGGTGAAAGGAAAGAAACCACAATCTAAGCTATCCTTCCTCTGACCTCCACCTATTTGCTGCAACATGCACATGTACTCCCCACACACACACACACACAATAAGTGATCTTTAAAACGATTTCAATGAAAGCACAACAATGCATTGATGTATGTACAGCCTTACAGCTATGGAAGTGCAGAGCATATATGGTTCTGCTTAAAGTGTCATATGAACTAGCTTCCTACACAGGCATTCATACAGTAAGAATGCTTATTTGAGCAAGCATCTTAGAGCTTTTTCTCTTGTTTAACAATGTATATAATCATAAAAAATAAATGATCAAGTATTAAGTTTGGAGCTTTTCTAACTTCGCAGAACCCAACAAAAATAAGTTTAGCAACATCTGCATATGTAAAGCTAGAATTTAGGTCAGAGCTACAGCTTACCATCTATAGAGGCGAGGGGAAAGCTCTGGAAGGAAAGATTAAAAATAGAAAAATGCAGAGGGCAAAAAATCCTTGAGAGGCATTAACAATGGGAGTCTCTAATACAAGAATGAGACTAGACTAAAAAAGTTTAAGATGTCACAGAAGATACTCAGGCTTAGGTCAGTGATCACGGTCCCTTCTAAGAGGCAGCAAAGGAAAGACTTCACGAAATGGAGTTTTAAAGCTTGTTTCTTATTTTAGCATGAATCACATCACATTGCCTTAGGAGAATTCTTCTCCTGTGTTTTATAACGTGTTGTTGATGTCCCACGTAGGGGAGAAGAGAAGTAAATCAAATTCTAAAGCACAGTGTGAAATAAATTGGGCAAATTAGTTTGTTAAAAAAAATAACACCATTACAAAAACTCATTACTAAAATTCATACGCAGCTTGCAGTACAGAGCAAAGACAATATAACTGGAAAGTTAAAGTGACATTCATGCTTTAGAACAATGTCATAAGAAGTTTTCCATCTAATTCTTCTGTGGTCAATAACGACAACCAATTTCCATGTTTAACCGAAAAGAATAAAGCAAATAACATCAAAATGCAAATGATTTTTTCCGTTTAATTTGCAATTAAAAGAGTCACTCAAAACCAAACATTGAACACAGAACAAAGAACTATTGGTAACTCAGATTATTATTTACCCAGTGTCAGTTGCTCTTAAATATGCACACACACACACACACACACACACGTTTTATATAAAGCAATACAAAATATCATAGGTCGAGGGAAAAAATGACGAGTTGAAGCTATCATTTAAACACAGTTGTTTGACAATTTTGACTATAGTTATATTTAGCCAAAGTTTTCCTGTTCTCAACTCCTTAGTTAAAAACTATAACCACCTGGATCTGGATCTACATTAACATTAGGCTGCAATGCCAAAGGAGAGAACAAGAAAAGGAAAGTGAACAATGGAGGAGGAGGAGGAGGAGGAAGAGGAGGAGGAGGTGAAGGACTAAAAGAAATTCATCCTAAAATGACTGAAACAGACTTTGAGATTAATAATTGCCACAGATGAGATTTAGAGGCAAGTTAGACAGGTTGCAAAATGATTTCTGATCAGACTGTGTTCCACTTAGAAGGCCACACTCACTCTTTCAAAAAGGAAGTCATAAAGGGAAAATACCTTTGTTGAGATGCAGAGATGAAAACAGAAGAGGCATACAAAACAGGGACTCACATACATATCCAGCACTTAGTAATTGGAAAGGGCACCTTTATCTTACCCCAACTTCGTAGTTAGGGAAGTGTAACACTTGCATTGTCATCATGAAAAAGATAGAAAATTCAGATGGAAGCATCATATGATACTGTCCTTACCACTCAAATACATGTGTCATACTTTCATTATTCATGAATCTATTCATTTTGGTAAAGAGTAGACTCCTAAAATGTAGGAGCTGGTTTTTGTTTCCAGCATGCCAAGTAATAAGTAACTCATTTTAAACTTGTTGTTTTATCCAGTTTCTTTTTCAGGTTAGAAAGTACTAGAACAACTTTTTCTCTTTGCAACCATGTTCATATTCATTTTGGCGATAAGTAGCCTCTGTGTTCATGATGTAAGTCTTGGCTCTACAAAGCTTAAAAGTCAAGGTTTATTCTCAACTGAAAAAATAACTGGCTTCCATCCAGTGCAGGATCCAAGGCTACATTGTAGGAAATTAAGAACACTATATTTTATTGTCAAAGTTCACATCCCCTACATTTAAAAGAGTTTAATAATATTTTTGTAAAAATAACACAAAATGAGCTTTTTTTATACATATAATCCTCCTTTTCATAAAAAAGTTAGCATTTCACAAGCAAACGATTTGTACTCTGATAAGCACTTTCCATTTCTTCTAATGTGAAGCACATTCATTTGCGCATATATACAGCAGAGGATTGCTGGTCCAATCTCAGTTAGAGAAGACGCACCTAGCCCTTGAGAGACATGGGACCCCAGGGATGGGGAGGTCTGGAAGGGTATAGGGATGTGTGGGGGTGTAAGAACATCCTTTTGCAGACAGGGCAGGAGGAATGGGATGGGGGACTATTGGAGGGCACAAAAGGAGGGCAATAGCAACTAGACTGTGAAGAAAGAATAAGATAATAATAATTTTTTAAAAATGGTCCAAAACACCAACTTCTGGAACCCTCTGTCTTAGTCTTCCATGACCAGTTCAAGTGCAGTGCATAAAACAAACTGATGTACTTAGACATATTTAATTCCATTAATACCAAGAGAATGACTCAGGGCCCTTCAGTGTGGAACAGGAGGTCACAGTAAACAATGGCCTCACAGTGAGAAATAAAATCAAGCAAGCTAGGTAAGAATTGGTTTTTTGTTTGTTTGTTTGTTCTGTTTTGTCTTGTATTTTTTGCTATTTACAATAACTGTTCCTACCCTGAAATAGATGATAGTAAATTCAGCATTTTAAACAGAAGAAGATTAATAGCACTACAGAAATTTTGCTAAATGTACATAGTATCAAAACTGTTCTTTAAGTATGTACATCTCTACCCATACCCTACCGCATTTCTGAGATCTCATGGGAGGAGTTTCTTTGTGCAGTAGGTGGTAGCTAATGCAGAAAACGATGACTGAAAAAGCACTGATCCAGGGATGGTGGAATGGCCATCCGCAAATGGACCGTCTATGTCAGCTCTCACAACTGTCAGTCAGGGTCTCAGAAGAGGGTGTTGAAGTGCCTGAAAAGATAGGGGCTAGGGAATGAAAGAACTGAAATGCTGTCTCTGGACATCACAAGATCACTGGACTCATGAACTCACAGCAATGTTGGTGGCCTGCACAAGACATTCCCTGCATCAAGTCTACCAACATTCTAGTACTGCTGTGGCTAGGTAGTTTATAGGGATTATTGTGCCAAAACTGCACAAGCACCTCACACAATCCTTGTGCTTATCCATATTTCACTACTAAAGGAATTGAGACACAGTTTGTCCATTTGTAAGAATGGACGGACAAGCCTCACTCCTCACTAAAGAACTATGGACAGTTGATAGCCACTGGAGAAGGGATAGTCAATTTTCTTTAAGAATGTGGCTCCTGGCCCACATTGGAGAAGCTAGAGCTAGAACCCCAGGAGCTGAAGGGATCTGCAACCCTAGAAGAGGAACAACAATATGAACTAACCAGAACCCCCAGAACTCATGTCTCTAGCTCCATATGTAGCAGAAGATGGCCTAGTCAGCCATCATTGGGAGGAGAGGCCCCTTGGTATTGCAATCTTTATATGCCCCAATACAGGGGAACGCCAGGGCCAAGAAGTGGGAGTGGGTGGGCAGGGGAACAGGGCAGTGGGAGGGGGGAGGGAACTTTCAGGATAACATTTGAAACGTAAATTAAGAAAATATCTAGTAAAAATTTTGAAAAAAAAAAAAAAGAATGTGGCCCCTGATAGGTCAACCATGACCCAATAGATGGTTCTATACCCATAAATAGATGGGCATCGTGGCTTGGACTAGGTAGGATATTTTATAAAATCTACAAAAAGGGGGAGGAATAATTTTGGGTAGGAGTGGAAGGTAGGCCTGAAAGGTGTTGGGGGGTACCTAGTAGTGAATATAACCAAATGACATTGTATGAAATTCTCAAAGAATTAATAAAAACATTGAAAAAAGTAAGGGAGCCTTCTAGTTCTTCAGTAGTATTTCCCAGAGTATTGGGGATGCTGCTCATTCTCTGCTTATATAAAAAGTAATGCCATACCTATAAGAAAATATTAGTAATAACATAAATGCACATATAAATGCATTAGAAGGCTGCAGTCATACCTGGGATACTGTAGGTAAAGCCCCTATAACCATGGACTCTAATAGATAGTAACGCTGAGGCTGTGCCATAAGGAAAACTAAAGCTTAAGTTCAGTTCTGCTGTGAAGCAAGTGCATGATCTTGGGAAAGTCACATCACATCTCTAGGTCCCTGCTTATTTATATAACGGACGAGGGCTGTGATGGGTCGCGTGAAGTCTTTCTATTTATAACTGTTCAGGTGCTCACTCCTGGGCAGACGATGAGAACTGCGTGAAACAGCTGCTGTCACTCAATATGGAAGAGGTGTATGATAATATGCAAAGGCTCAGAAATATTCAATCTAGACTTAAACTCCTTTGCCTTAGATGTCCTAATTTCATCAATGGATATAGCAAAAACTGCTCGCAGATGTACACTGTATGCAGAAATGTAAACCAGGATTTCTTTGTAAGTATATTTGGGACCATCAGAAATATTGCTTAACAAGAACGATTAGGACAATTCATACTTAGAGTCTTTTGAAAATGTTATTCTAAAAATAATAATAATAACATATAAATATTGTATGATCATGTATGAAAATTTCGAGTGAGTCTCAATTTGCTCAGTAAAGTAAGATGTAAAAGGAACATTCACTCATGACATTCTAGAATTAGCATCTCTATTTTAAATTTAATGAATGATCATTTGGATTTATAAAATGTAAATAAGACTCAAATTAAATTCACCTTCTCTCCTTCCAACTCCAGCTCATCTGTTTTCAGTCTGTCTTTTAAGTACAAATGATCATAACAAGACAAACGTTCCAGACAGTGTCACTACATTTCTATATTATGGAGATATTTAGGCTGTGGATGAAACATGAACCCTTGGAACAAGCTGATACTTTCATGAGCTTCTTTAAGAAAGAAAATTATCCTAATATTCAATATATACAAATAAGTCAAGAAGCTGAACTCCAGAAATTCAAATAACCCAATTTTAAAAAGGGGTACAGAGCTAAACAAAGAATTCTCAACTGAGGAATACCGAAGGGCTGAGAAGCACTTGAAAAAAAATTTCAACATCCTTAATCATCAGGGAAATGCAAATCAAAACAACCCGGAGATTCCACCTCACACCAGTTAAAATGGCTAAGATCAAAAATTTAAGTGACAGCAGATGCTGGTGAGTATGTGGAGAAAGAGGAACACTCCTCCATTGCTGGTGGGATTGCAAGCTGTTACAACCATTTTGGAAATCAGTCTGGTGGTTCCTCAGAAAACTAGACATAGTACTACCAGAAGATCCAGCAATACCTCTCCTGGGCATATACCCATAAGATGTTCCAACTGGTAATAAGAACACATGCTCCACTATGTTCATAGCAGCCCTATTTATAATAACCAGAAGCTGGAAAGAACCCAGATGTCCCTCAGCAGAGGAATGGATACAGAAAATGTGGCACATTTACACAATGGAGTACTACTCAGCTATTAAAAACAATGAATTTATGAAATTCTTGGGCAAATGTATTCATCTGGAGGATATCATCCTGAGTGAGGTAACACAATCACAAAAGAAGTCACTTGATATGCATTCACTGATAAGTGGATATTAGCCCAGAAACCTAGAATACCCAAGATACAACTTACAAAACACAAGAAAATCAAGAAGGAAGACCAACATGTGGATACTCCATTCCTCCCTAGAATAGGGAATAAAATATCCATGGAAGGAGTTACAATGACAAAGTTTGGAGCTAAGATGAAAGGATGGACCATCCAGAGACTGCCCCACCCGGGGTCCATCCCATAATCAGCCACCAAATGCAGACACTACTGTATATGCCAGCAAGATTTTGCTGAAAGGACCCTGATATAGCTGTCTCCTGGGAGGCTTTGTCAGTGCCTGGCAAATACAGAAGTGGATGCTCACAGTCATCTATAGGAGGGAACACAGAGTCCCCAATGTAGAAGCTAGAAAAAGTACCCAAGAGCTGAAGAGTTCTGCAACCCTATATGTGGAACAACAATATGAACTAATCAGTACCCCCAGATTCATGTCTCTAGCTGCATATGTAGCAGAAGATGACCTAGTTGTCCATCATTGGGAAGAGAAGTCCCTTGGTCTAGCAAATTTTTTATACCCCAGTACAGGGGAACACCAGGGCCAAGAAGTAGTAGTGAGTGGGTAGGGGAGCAGGGCAGGGGGAGGGTATAGGAGACTTTTGGGATAGCATTTGAAATGTAAATGAAGAAAATATCTAATAAAAATTTTAAAAAATAAAAATAAAAAAGTCCTCTTTTTTATATATTACTTACCTTCACGAAATCATAAATTTTATCAAATCATCTTAGTCAATGTTCTGTTGCTGTGAAGAGACACCATGACCACAGAAACTCTTATAAAGAAAAGCATTTAATTGGGGCTGGTTTATAGTTTCAGAGATTCAGAGAGAGAAGCAGTGGGACTGACTTCAGCATCTGAAACCCCATAGCACACCCCTAATGACACACTTCTGTCAACAAGGCCACACCTACTAAATCCCTCTCAAGTGTAGGATCATTCACTAGTCACCAAGCACTCCATAAGGGCCATTTTATTCAAACTACCACAATCATGAATGTCACATGAAGTTCAAATATTAATCATTAATGTGGAAATTATGTCCAGGTTGACCTTACCTACAGACCTTAGGTTCCTTCTTAAGCCCAGATAACTTTTGCTCTACCAAGAAACATGTTTTTTCTCTTCTACCATTGGGAATGTTCTAATCCTTTACATTCGTTTTCTTAATTCTTCTTTCTAACCTCTGCATTTTGGCAACTTGTTAGCCAAATGACAGGAATTTGGCTTTTCTTTTTCTGAAGCATCAATTAAGGTTTTTGGTAGAGTTGCCTATAGACCAATCTGATAAAGGCATCTGCTCAGATGGAGTCCTCTTTTCATAATATTCTAGCTTGTATCAAATTGACAAAAACTACCACAGCTACTGAATATGCACAGTTGTAGAAATTTGTCTGACTTTTACACAAAGAAAGAGAAATGGACACACGCACACACAAAAGGGTTGGTAAAGGGATATTTATACTGTGTTATTTATAAGTTGTGTTTTCATTCAAATAATATAACTCCGCTGGGCTCAATAAATTCTTTTTCACAGTGAAAGCAATAGTAGTATGCCTACAGCACAGGATTCGTGGGATATATTTAAGTCTCAGAAGAACATATTTACACTAACTGTATTCATTGGTTTTTACTTTAAGTTTCAGCTACCCTGATAACCGTGTGTCATCACGAGAAATATATGAAATATAACCAGTAGAAAGAAACTAAAATAATGAAAGCTAAGGACTCCAAATTAAGAAAACTAATTGAAATTCCAAAAGACGGCTGGAAAAATGTTCTTGATACAAGGGGAATGTGGGTCTAAAAGTTATCATTAGCTACCTAGATGTTACACAGATACCTAGCTCAGTATAGGAGAAAGAACTCAGGGTCAAGGTCACTAAGGACTGTCCTAGTTATGAATACAAATTATTTACTAACAATAAGAATTTATAGTTACCAGTACTCAGAGATTAGATATCCTCTCGGCATATATACTGTAGAGATGCCCTTCTGTGGAAGGGCAGTACATAAACTGAAAAGCGAGTTCTTCCCTTTATTTTATGTTACATATGAATACTGTGAGACAAAAATAATTGACTTAAGATTATAAGACTGTGCTTGCTATTCTATGATGAGTAACACAGAGAAGTGTGAAGCCTCACTGGGGAAGTTGTGAGAAAGAGGCTTGTCATCCTCCTTTTTCAGAGGTAAGGGCACCAAACACAAAGACAAGTGTTTGAGAATGTCCCATCCAAAATTCAGGAGTTTGCAATTTGATTGTACTGGCAAATGGAGTCAGTATTATCAAATAGGAGATAATTATGCATGAAGACTCCTCCCACTTTATTCAGGTTAAGTTTCTTATAGAAGAGGGTTTGCTATCTTGTTGTTCTGCCACACGAACACACTAATAGGCCTTCAAGTCTACTTTGTGCTGCGATAATAGATTAACTGGGCTTGGAGAGTTTGTAATGAATATATTTTTCTTTCTCATTATCCTGGAGGTAAGAAATTCCAACATCAAGACACTGGTCTCTAATGAAGGTATGCTATGTGTTCATGTGCAGAAGAACGAGATAGCGGGACATTGCAAATCAAGTTGGTGCTCTCAACTCTGAAACAGCAGGATGGTAGGCCTGTTTCTGTTTCTAACTTAAAACCATGAGTAAACAAGAACAGTGTAATGAGAATAGGAAAAAAAAACTTTTAGAAATGTAAAAGTAGCTTAGTCAGGATCTCCACTACACCCAAGGCTATACCTGATAACCAGAACCCACTTAAGAAAAACAGGCACAGTCCTAGAACCTTATGATGCCCACTGGACAGTATATAAGCAGAGACCAAGAGCAATGCTCAGGCTTGCACATTTGGAGAGGCACCACATCTGCCCTGCGGCTGGAGAGTTTCCTCCATGATTCTGACCCTCAACTCAGAGATTTCTATTACAGACTAAACTCTACCTTCCAGTAAGGTATGGTCACACATGTGAGCAATCTCACAGAGACAAGATTAGGTCCACAGTTAGGAATTTGGAATGTGACCCTTGTGCGATGACCCTTAGATTAATAAAATATAACTTTTATTGAACTAATTATAGGTATCTACCTTCTTGCTCAGGACAGTTGTGCCTTTTAAGAGATCCTTAGAAAAGTGACACTAAGGTTACTTCTTAGTATTTCAAGGCCATCCCCAGACTTGCCACTAGGAGAAGGGTGAATTCTTGACTGCACAATTCCCTCCACAAAAGCACAGGCTTCTGGCCTTAAGACAGTATAGAGTGATCAGTTGTCTCAGGTACATGAAGAACTGGATCGCTAAGAGAATCATAAGTGTAGATCTTAAATCTGAAAAGCTAGTAAATCAGGCCTACTTTACCAGAAACCTTAATTGGTGCTTCAGAAAAGGAGAAGCCAAATTCCTGTATTACTTTGGCAAACAAGTTGACAAAATTCAGAGACTAATAAGACAAATTAAGAAAATGAGTGCAAAGTATAAGAAGAGTCCTGAGGGTAGATGTCTATTGCTAGAGCAAAAGTTACCTAAGCTCAAGAAGGAACCTAAGGTCAATATTCCATTGTCCACCCTAGTGGTTGTTGAGCTCTCGCCCCACAGGGAAGACCCATCGGAGGTCCCAGGGTTCTTACTGAAAAATAATTAAAGACATTGACTCCAGGAAAATTAAAGGTAAACAGCAAGCCAGCAACTTAGCAGAAATAAAGACGGAGGAACAATCCATTCAAAGAAGATTAGGAGGCAGCTGATAGGGACCCAGTCAGATGCCTCAAGGACACTAAGATCTTTCTCCCAGTAACTGCCAATAAGTTCAAGATACGTCCTAGCCATTTTAACCAATCATACTCATGTGACCACTAAATTAGAATTCAGTCCATTCACAAGGACAGCAAATAAGACAAGAGGAAGAGGAAATAAGGATGTATTCTTATGCAGCTCACAGATGGGAAAGGGGAGCTGAGAAGTAATATTAGCCTGAAAAGAAAAGAAGTGTGTCAAAGAGATTCTGGAAAATTGCCACATATTTGACAAATTTGAGATAGAGCCAGAGAGGAAACCAACCTTTTATTGGATTGGGTAACAGCTATGTGGAAACAGGCTTACTCCGCACTTATCTAACTCAGTTAGAGGCAGAGGACAACAGAAAAACATGAAAGAAGAAATTGAACTGACCAGGAAGTTGGATATACTTTACCAAATTTACCTTCACAGCCCAATACCACTGGAGCCACCACTGATCTCTATTGTGAGGAAAATTCTAATTAATGGTTCCCCACACACACAATTGAGAATGTTGACGACATCAACTCTGGCCAATTGCTAAACTGTTGGAGAAGCTAGCAACTTCTTCAAACAGACTAGAGAACTAGAGACAAATAAGACAGCATCCCTCCCGCCTAATGTACAGAACCGAATGAAACCAACCACACAGAAAAACTTATTTAAAAGGCAAAGACAGGGCAAGAACACCTTGCAGTCCCAACTCTTCATTCTTTCTGGGAATCAGGGATAGAAGAGTAATTGGAAAATGAGATCAGATACCAGTAAGTCAGCCTCAAGGAGGAAGATTCAGAAACGGATTCCTAGGCATACCAAAGAATATTCAGAATCAACAACTGAAAAATGAGTAACCACAGAATCAAGGTCCTTTCATATAAATCCCAGTGAATATCAGGAAAGTAGTCCAACAGAGAAGTTGGCCGATACAGGGAGTGAGGTGACAATTTGCCTCCCAAATTAGGTAATTATTGAATGAGTAGTAGGAAAACCATTTAAAGCAGGAATAGAAAATATAGTCTATAACATGTCTCTAAGTATTCCCAAAATATTATATGACCATCTAAGTGTGCACTGGGAATGAACACTATACTCAAGCTATTTCCTCAATGGCATTACATTAAAAACTCAAACCCTTGGGCTTCAGCATCACCCAAGTACAAATTCCTCTATAGAACTCCCCCAAATTAAGGGATCATTTACCAAGCTATATATTATCAAGGGAAGCGATGAACCATCACTGACACTGTAAATAAATTATTGAAGGAAGATATTATTGGACCCACACAACCCCTCAACTTCAATAGTTCTGTTTGGTAAAGTATAGAAGCCAGTTAGTTAGTCACAGTAGACTATAAACCCATTAACTAGTGTTCTCTACAAATGCTAGGAAATTTGATTGATGTAAAAATTAGAAATCACAAACCCATATTATTTGACACCATAGACTTATCAGACAATTTTTTTTTAGCACACCACTCCATATGGGCTCCAGAGACATTGCTGCCTTTACCTGGAATAATATAAGAATTAGAATTCAAAAGAGTGCATCAAGGCTATAAGAATAGGTCAACCATTGCCTATGTGACATTAAGATGGACAATGAAAGAACTATGTAAATCAGAGTGCCTGCTTTCATTGCAAGAAACAATAGGACACTGTTCAAAACTATATGAACATATTAATACCCTAGTACATGATGGTAGACCATTAATAAAGACAAGGTGAAGGGGCTAGATGCCTCAAAAAAAATTGAGGTGTTAAGCACATATGAAGGACCCAATGTCCCAGATGGTGTGTTGCTCAAAATTTTAAATATTCCTCCACTCAGGGACAAAACTCAGATGTAAAACCTAATTGGTATGTTTACATACTGGAGGAACCATGTACCATATTTGCAGATTATTATAAAACTGTTCTATAGGGTTACTATAAAGGCAGCTGAATTCCAATGGGGACAGGAAAAAAGAGAAGCTTTTGAGATGGCCTGTAACCTCATCTCTGAGCATGTGACCCTGATTAATATTAAACCAGATGATAGCTTAATTATGGATATCTATTTATTGTGAAATACTGCAACTGTGGCGTCTTCATAAAGTAGAAGGGAGTCCACCACCATTTTCCTGTTGGTTCTGATTATAAGCATGTCTCATACAAAGAGAATAAATATTCTTTCATTGAGAAACAGATCTAGATATTTTGTGAGGGATACAAATCCCAATACTCAGTCATTGGCAACCACTGTCCCATTCCAACGATAAACTGGAAAAAGATAGAGTCTTTCTCAGGATTAGCCATGGAGGGAAAAGTATTAGAGTGGAAATGGTACCTATCTGAACTCCATGGTGACCAGAATATTGTAGAAAAAGCATTTATACCTCCTAACACTGAGGAAATATCTCAGTTGCCTATAATCCCCATCTCTAAATTCCTTATACCTCCCCCAAAAGAGGTAACTCTTAGTCTGTGGGTCACAAAATGGTCACAGTGTTTCGCTAATGTGTGATTTACTGATATCTCATCAGCACTGATAGAACCAAAAGTAAACTGAAAGCTGTAGCCTATAGACTGGGGGCTAGAATTTCTATTACTGGGGAAGAAACAAACAAATCAGCACAACGTATTGAAGTAGGAGCAGCACTCTTGGTTATAAGACAAACAGCTAAAGAAGGCAAAAAGAAAATCTATATCTTCTCCGATGCATGATATGTCTGGAACTGTATAGTAAAATGGTCATCAAAATGGAAAACTACTAACTGGCAAAGACATTTGTCCAAGGGAGGCATGGATAGAAATCGAAAACCCTAACAAAGATGTCAAAATTTATATAGCTCATGTCAATGCCCACACAAGCAAGACAGACAAGACGCGTAAAAATAATGAAACAGCAGAAAACTTGGCATCATGTTCACTTAAGACTAGAATATTAAAATTTGCTAGGCAACAAATTCAGAATAAATCAGCAAGGATGAAAGATCACACAGTTGATAAACTTGAAAGTTTATCCCACCTAAATCTGACAGGGGACTGTACTGGCTAGTTTTGTGTCAACTTGACACAGTTGGAGTTATCACAGAGAAAGGAGCTTCAGTTGTGGAAGTACCTCCATGAGATCTAGCTGTGGGGTATTTTCTCAATTAGTGATCAAGGGGGAAAGGCCCCTTGTGGGTAGGACCATCTCTGGGCTTATAGTCTTGGGTTCTATAAGAGAGAAGGCTGAGCAAGCCACGGGAAGCAAGCCAGTAAAGAACATCCCTCCATGGCTTCTGCATCAGCTCCTGCTTTCTGACCTGTTTGAGTTCCAGTCCTGACTTCCTTTGGCGATGAACAGCTGTATGGAAGTGTAAGCTGAATAAACCCTTTCCTCCCCAACTTGCTTCTTGGTCATGATGTTTGTCCAGGAATAGAAACCCTGACTAAGACAGGGACTAATAACCAACATACACACAGAACTCAAGAAGCTGGATTCTAGAAAACCAAATAACCCTATTTAAAATGGGGTACAGAGCTAAACAAAGAATTCTCAACTGAGGAATACCGAAGGCTGAGAAACACCTGAAAAAGGTTTCAACATCCTTAATCATCAGGGAAATGTAAATCAAAACAACCCTGAAATTCCTCCTCACACCAGTCATAATGGCTAAGATCAAAAATTCAGGTGACAGCAGATGTGGAGGATGAGGATACAGTACTACTACCATATGCATTCAAGTGCCCAAATTCACTTTTTGGACTATACCCCAAACTAAATAGGTCAAACATGAGTGTATTTTGTGTAGCCAAATTTCCCAACCTCCCATACTATGGTAGGATGGACATATGCAATAACCACCTAAAATGAAAGTCAGAAAGTAGTTCATTTCTACCTGTTAATGACTGGTTGAAAATTGTAGCATTGGGATGCAACATTACAGATTTCTATTGATCTTGACTGACACATGTGCTCCTACTTGACTCTAATCAAGTTAAAATGATGTTCTACTATAATGGGCGTAGGTCATAGTCCTATAGCCCCAATCCTATTATGTCCTCTTTTCAACATTTTTGTTTAAAAGTGATTCCATTATCTTTTATTTATGAATGTGTTTTTTAACTTGGTGCATACCAAACCTGGAGAAAATATCAATTTGGGAATATATATATATATATAATATATCACATATTATGTGTTTCCATATATCATATGGAATATATTTATATTTAATCATATATTATGTGATTCCATATATCATATGGACTCACAGTAATATCCTATAATTAATTTTCATTAATTATAATTAATTTTCATTATTTTGACCATTTTGTTTAATAATTATACTTTTAGTGCCTAAGATATATGTTCCTGCATTCATTTGTCTATTAGCAATTGGAATATCTATTTTATGCTTTGCCCTTTTTCCTATTGTGGCCTGAATTTTCAAATTGCTGTGAAATTGTTAATAATTCTTATATGTGGTCCTCAATGACCACATATAAGGACCAGGGAATTGAATGGAAGGAACATAGTAAAAATGTCTTGTAGACATGAAAAATAGCTTAGTCAGGAATCCTGTTTATACCAAAGGCAGTACCTGATAACCAGAATCTAGTGACATCACTCACTCAAGATAAACAGACACAGTCCTAGAACTCCACGACACCCAGTGTGCATTATATAAGCAGAGGTCAAGAACGATGCTCTGCTCTTCACATCTGGAGAGATGGAACCTTGATTTACCCTGCAGCTGGAATATCTCCCCAAGGATCATGACCCTGGAATCCAAGACTTTTGTTTGAATCTGGACCTGACCTTCAGCCTAGATATGTCACACAGGTGAGCAGCCTTAGGAAATAAGCTTAGGACCTTAGGAAGACTTTGGAATGTGAATCATTCATGACTACCCTCAGCATAATAAAATGTAACTTTTGTTATACTAACAATGAGTATCTACATTCTTGATAGAGATGAACAGTATGCCTCATTGTCAAGGGTCTTAGTGGTATGAACCACAAAGTCTCTGCCTAATTCTCCCATCATATAGATAATTGGAAGGACAAATCTGTTACCATACTAGAGCCATGTTTCCAGTCACAGAAACATTATATTCAATCAGGAGTTATATCCTGATTAGCTTTCAGTGCCCTGAGCTTCCTGGGGCACAAAAAAGAGCATCTTCTACATTCCTAGTCTGGTCTTTGTCTCATGGGTTCCAAAACAACACTCCATGCCCCCAAATCTCCCAAAGTTTCAGGTTAACACAGACATCAGCTTCTGTCTCTTGTCACTCAACTCCTTCCCTATTAGTAGTTCAAATTCAGCCAAGCCAATGTCTTTGTTTCTGTAATTTCTTTAACTTTAATTCCTTGCCTTTGGACAACTCCCATCCCCTATCCCCACACCCCCCAAAAGAAGATCAGTTCAGCTTCTAGTCTCTAAATGAAAACATTAAGGTAAGATTTATAGCAGATAAGCAAGGTGGAGGTGTAGAGGTTATACTTTTGACAAAGGGAGAAACTGCTTATTTATCATCAAATGTCCCAAATGCTTGCTTTTCCCCCTTTCTCTCTTTTTAATCCCTTAAGAAGAAGGCAACCCTTTTAAGATAACTTCAAATGCACTAATACTATAATTTCACAAAGACTTTCTTTCATGCACTATAGAAATTAGGCCATTAAATTTGCATGTCTAAAGGAATGTTTTAGTAATTGCTTTGCTTAAGTACATTTAGTATATCAGCCTGTGAAACCACAGGAAAAAAAAGAGGGCAGAGTAAATGATCCAGCTTGATTTCTATGTGTACATAGAGAGGAAGTCACAAGTTTCTATTAACAGCATCATTTATGTGCCAATTTGACTTTGCAAGCGAAACAGCACTTCCACCCTTCTTTAAGGGGCTGTCCACTTAGCACCAGGACTGTCTAATCAGAGCATAAAGACCCTAGTAAAGGAGTTAGTGAAAGGACTGAAGGAGCTGAAGGGGTTTGCATGGCTCCAGCTGCATATATAGCACAGGATGGCCTTATCTGGTATCAATGGAAGGAGAGGCCCTTGGTCCTGTGAAGGCTCAATATCTCAGTATAGCAGAATGCCAGGGCAGTGAGGTAGGAGTTTGTTAGTGAGCACCCTCATAGTAGCAGGGGGAAGGGTATGGGATAGGGAGTTTGTAGAGGGAAAACCAGGAAAAGGGATAACATTTGAAATGTAAATAAATAAAATATCCAATAAAACAAAAAAAAGAAGTAAAAACACTTTCAACAGTCTGTTTTAGGAAATCAGTGAAAATATCCAAAATTTCTATTGCAAACGCGGTATCTCATTAGTTTCAAACTTATTTTATTTTCTGAGTTTCTATTTAGTGATTTATAAAGCTAGATATAAATCTTGCCCTACAAGGCCATAGCCTTTGGTGACCTCATGTCTGAAAGAGCTGGATGCCGGGCATCTTTCTGTTTCCATCTTGATTCCAAGAAGTAAACAGCAAGAGCATGCCTCATTTGCACTCAATCAAAGGATTTGGTTGTACAAAACACACATCCTCTGTTTAATTCTCTCTTAAAATGGATCACTGGAAGATGCACCTATTGAGCAAATCATGGTAACCAGAAAGATGGCTCAGCTGGTACAGGCACCTGTAGATAAACCTGACTGGAGTTCAATCCATGATACCTTAAGGATGGAGGAACCTACTCCCATAAGCTGGGAGTAAACACACACACACACACATACACACACACACACAAGCACCCACATTTTAAACTAGGTATTTGATATATAATTTGTTAGCTTTCTGTCAGCACAGCACATTTTTGAGCCAATGAGTTTATTGGAAGAAAGATTGACTTGGCTCCTGGGGTTAGGAGTTGCAGTCCACGGAGCATCTGGCAGAACCATGGTGTAGAGCAAAGCCCATCACCACCTTATTGGAAAGTGGAAGAGAAACAATGAAGAGTCCAGATCCCAGTTTCACTTTCAGCAGCATACTCTTAATAACATAAAGACCTCCCACCGAGCCCCACCTCTTAAAGGTACCATTGTTTCTCCATGGCACTATGCCAGGAAGTGAGGTTTGCCAGAGGGACTGTTGACTAACAGGATACAAAATAAATGTTACATGCCGTGTGTGTGTGTGTGTGTGTGTGTGTGTGTGTGTGTGTGTGTGTGTGTGTGATCTTAAACCACATAAAGCATCTGGGACCTATCCTGAGATATACTGTAATTTCTGTTACTTTCTCACAGAAGGAAAACCAAGCACCTGTTTTAGTTTCTTTTTTCAAGCAGTTACACTGAGCAAAACATTTGTAACGTAAACCAAGAGCTTCAGTATCCTTTGATTCAAAATGCACATGTGACGGTTGGCAATTTACAAAGCACAGCCTCTGCTTTCCACCTGGTTCATCAAGGAACTTTGTAGCCGGCTTTCCAGAAAAGAGCTTCCCAAGAACAATCAGCACCAGGAGATCCAACTTTGGGAGACATGGATTGAACTTATGTTTGAAAGAGCATAAGTCTAAAGTCAAGGTTGCCTCTTCCCCACAGCCATTTCTCAGGGCCAAATGAGGAAATAATTGAAACGTTTTTATTTGGTTAATCTCCAAATGCTGTTTATTTTAACCAATGTGCTATGGTGTCTAAATAGGTTTTATTTATAAAGCACATAAAACGTTTAGTTTCTGCTTTGCAACAAGGCATTATTTGAAATAGCTTGTATATACTGAATCATTTAATCTTCAAAATGAGACAGTGGGGAAAGCAATAATCATTCACACTTTATAAATAAGAAAACTGAGGTGTAGATTGAGAAAGTAGCATGGCCAAACTTTCAGTTTGCCTGAAGATTGCCCGGTGATTGAGCTGATGTGGGGAAGAACAGATACAAAGGCTAAGACCTAAAACTAAATTTGAAAAATCAAGGGCTGATCCTGTAAATCTATCAGTAGAGGGTCAAGCATCAATTGCAATCTCAGAGTAAGCCAGTCCTTCCTGTTTTGATATGTACCCCACGATTCTTTAAATATTTTTCTCCAAAGCATATTCTTCTACCTGGAAGCATGTTACTCCACATCTCAGAGTATTTCTAGGAAGCAACAATATAACCCAGGACCAACACCTTTTAGATCATTCAAATCCCATGGTGTAGATTTGACCTTGCCTCAAACAAAAAATTAAATTTAAAAAAAAAAATGACAATAGGAAGATTCAGAGTACTTAAAGGTCAAAGATAAATGTTGATGAGATCATTAAGTTTCTCAGTGCCAGAAAGAAATATACAAAGGTAATTCTAAGTCATAATCAAATGTCAACATCAAAACCAGGAAGAAAAATGAGGTCACTAGACCTGGCTGCTCAAAATGAAGGCAAAGTCAGAGCCATGTCACTCAAGTAGACGTTGACCTCATACAGGGGTGTTTTCATGGGTTTATAGCTATCATGTGTTTAAGGCATGTGTCACATACTAATAGCCCTGAAGCAAGTGAGACAAGATTGCAACCCGAAGACAAGATCAAGAATAGAGCAATATAATAGTTCAAAGAAGCAGACGAAAGCAACCTAGTTGATGGCTTCTTAGGGACTAAACTATCAACTAAAGAGTTCACATGGAGGGACCCATGGCTCCAGTTGCATATATAGCAGAGGATTACCTTATCTGGCATCAATGGGAGGGGATCCCTTTGGTCCTGTAGAGGCTAGATGACCCAGCATAGGGTAATGCTAGGGCATGGAAGCAGGAGGGGCTGAATGTTGGGGGAACATCCTCATAGAAGCAGGGGCCATGGGGGGAGGATAGGAGATTTAACTGGGGAAGGGAATGACATTTGAAATGTAAATAAATAAAATAACCAATAAAATTTTTAAATCAAAAAAACATTTAAAATCCCATGTCTCAGGAAAGTAAAGAACCCACCCATTGAAAACATTACAGAATAAGGAGCAGAGGTCTGGAACAGTAGGAATTGCCAGGTCAGACTGATGGTAATGGGGACAGCCAAATATAAGGAAATAGGGATGTCATTTGCAAACTGTGACCCATTTGAATGTTGGTTTTAATCAGCAGGATAATTATGCAAAAACCGAACCTCTGGGATTATAGTGTAGGGGATTCTAGAACAAGCCCAAGGTAATCTGAAACATGAAAAGGCTATATCCTCAGAGACATAGCTCAGACTGTAGAAAAAATTTAATTTTTAATTGGGTTTGCCTGGGCCATGTCCTAGACCCCTAACAGGCTTTATATGTGAGTATTCAAGCTACTTTTGCCCTGGAGGTCCAGAGGCACAAGGACTAAAAGTGAACCAGGGGTGACATGGGAACAGGATGTAATGTTTTCGCTGAAATAAAAAACATAAAAACTAAAACAAGTGTTTAGCATACTTTAAGGTACAATGGGATATTTAAGATATAAATGCAAAATTGGAAACTGTAGAAAAATTATTGTGAACATTGACTTCTTGAGAAATCAGAGGCAAAAGTAACTAAAAGTTAACTTCTAAGAAGTCCTAACCATAGCTTATCAGGAGTACAGTGCAGGAATCTGGGGGGACAATACAAGCACTGAGATGATAGCAAGCATCTAATGGAGAAATATTATGAACCAAAAGGGCTGAGAAGATGACCCAATTGTAAGGTAAAGTGCTTTGCATAAGCATGAAGAACTGAATTCAAATCCCAGCTCTCATTGAAAGCCAGGAAAAGTGCTTAGAATCCAGGAACTTAGGTGGCATATGCAAGAGGCTTTCTGGGGCATACTGACCAGCCAGTTTACTGTATTGTTGAGCTCTAGGTTCTGTGAGAGACACTGTCTCAAAAAAAAAAAAAAAAAAAAAAAAGGTGAAAAGTGATTGAAAAAGGCATCTCAGTGTCTACCTGGGGCTTACACATACATGATCGAGTGTGTACATGAACCCACATCTGTACCCCACACCACCCTGTCTACATGTACACGTATACAGATGCACACACACAGTGGATATGTTATTTGTCTTTTGTGCGGATTTTAAAATGATACCCTTGCAAGAGACACTGCCCGTTGGACATCTATTACAATATTCACATATATTTTGGTAAAGTTACAGTATAATAAAAAAGACCATTTGTAAGATATTCCTGGCAGGCACTCCCTGGGCACTCGCCAGACACACCAGCTAGTGAAAGAGACAGGTAATCTTCATATCTTAATTCTTTTTCTGCTCCTCCATAACTGATCCATCTCCCAGTCTTAGCCATAGCTCTATAGCAGTCTACCATCTGTAGCCCCCACCATCTCCGTCCCAATTCAGAGGTCCTAGAGTGGAAACGAGTAACTCTTACGTAGATCTTTGTGGCATACCCTGATTTCCTCATGTAGAACTTCCCAGTGTCTCACTTTCTAGCTCATTTCCATCCCTTAAGTATCAGTATCTAATACCAAGAAAGACATTCATTAGAAACCCACAGAGGCCACCCCTAGCAGGATCTGAGAAGCATTCCAGAACACACAACTACCATACTCTCCTAGGAACCAAAAAAGGTGACGGAAACTAAGGAGCCATACTCCCACCCAACAAAACAGAGGTCACCACTTAGAATTACAATCATCCCAAACTCACATGCCTAAATGTCAGCATACAAACCAAGCCAACCAGGAAAATATGTGTCCACTAAAGCCAAGGACTACTCTAGTAGTCCCTAAGAAATGCAATAGAGCAGAAACACAAGACAAGATAGTCATTTTTACTGTATTGATCCTGCCAACCCATGAGCATGGGAGAGAGATCTTTCCATCTTCTGAGATCTTGGATTTCATTCTTCAGAGACTTGAAGTTCTTATCACACAGATCTTTCACTTCCTTAGTTAGAGTCACACCAAGGTATTTTATATTATTTGTGACTATGGTGAAGGGCCTTGTTTCCCTAATTTCTTTCTCAGACAGTTTATCCTTTGTGTAGAGAAAAGCCACTGATTTGTTTGAGTAATTTTATATCCAGCTACTTCACTGAAGTTGTTTATCAGGTTCAGGAGGTCTCTGGTGGAATTTTTGGAGTCACTTATGTATACTATCATATCATCTGCAAATAGTGATATTTTTAGTTCTTCCTTTCCAATTTGTATCCATTTGATCTACTTTTGTTGTCTAATTGTTCTGGCTAGGACTTCAAGTACTATATTGAAGAGGTAGAGAGAGAGAGAGAGAGAGGGCAGCCTTGTCTAGTCCCTGATTTTGGTGGGATTGCTTCAAGTTTCTCTCCACTTAGTTTGATGTTGGCTACTGGTCTGCTGTAGATTGCTTTTATTATGTTTAGGTGTGGGCCATGAATTCCTGATATTTCCAGGACTTTTATCATGAATAGGTGTTAGATTTTGTCAAATGCTTTCTCAGCATCTAATGAGATGTTCATGTGGTTTTTGTCTTTGAGTTTGTTTATATAGTGGATTGTAGGAGGTCACTGCCTGCAGTTGCTCTACATTACAAACCGGGTTCTCTGGAAGATGGTCTCTGGGGCTAAAATGAGACACTAGGGGGGAGAAAAGAAAACGTTAAGTCGACATGGCTGATCAAAGCTATTACTTTATTCAAGGGTTGTCTCTTAGGATATAGGGGGAAGGCCCCGCCCCCCAGTCGGTTCTGAGCAGGCGCCTGGAGTTTGGTGGGAAGCCCGAAGCACTCTGGGTTGTTCAGGGTGCAGGCAGGTGAACTGGGCAGAGCCGGGGTCCAAGAAGATGCCTCTCAGACAGCAGAGCACCAGAGTAGCTCAAGTGCTACTTAACAAGACAATGGATGCCACACCACATGTGGCTTTCCATGGCTGGTCCATGTATCAGCCTGCTTCAGGCTGGGGGAGGGACACTACAGTGGATTACATTGATGGATTTCCATATATTGAACAATCCCTGAATCCCTGGGATGAAGCCTACTTGATCATGATGAATGATCATTTTGATTTGTTTTGGATTCAGTTTGTAAGAATTTTATTATTTTTGCATCAATATTGATAAAGAAAATTGGTCTGAAGTTCTCTTTCTTTCTTGGGTCTTTCTGTGGTTTAGGTATCAGAATAAATGTGGTTTCATAGAAAAGAATGGGTAGAGTACTTTCTGTTTCTATTTTGTGGAATAGTTTGAGGAGTGTTGGAATTAGGTCTTCTTTAAAGGTCTGATAGAACTCTGCACTAAATCCATCTGGTCCTTGCCTTTTTTTAGTTGGAAGATTATTGATGACTGTTTCAATTTCTTTAGGGGATATGGGACAGTTTAGATCATTAATCTGAATCTGATTTAAACTTGGTACCCAGTATCGGTCTACAAATTTGTCCATTTCATCCAGTTTTGTTGAGTATATCTCTTTTAATATCTGTCAAAATACACTTCAAACCAATATGAATCAGAAGGGTAGAGTAGGGCACTACATATTCATCAAAGAAAAAAGTCCACTAAGAGAATATTACAGTTTTTAGTATCTATGTACCAAACACAAGAAAACAAAATTTCATAAAAGAAGCATTACCATAGCTGGAACCACATATTTACTCCCACATGCTGATATTGTGTGACTTCAATAACTCACTCTGATGCTGGAGCTAAATAAAATCATAAACCATATGAATTTAACAACTATTCATATTACATTTCTCCAAGCACTAAGGAATACATATTCTTTTCATTGCCTTATGGAACGTTCTCCCAAACTGACAAGATAGTTGAACACAACATGACTGTCAATAGATTCAAGAAAAGTGAACACCTTACATCCTATCTGACTAGCACAGATTAAGGCTATATATCAGCAACCAAAATGATAAGAAGCTTAAAAACTCACAGAAACTGAGCAATTCACTAATGAATTTAAAAAAATGGGTCAAGAAAGAAGTCTAAATTTTTCTAAAATTGAATGAAAATGAAGGCACAACATACCTAAGTTTATGTGACAAAATGAAGATGGTTCTAAGAGGCAAGCTCATAGCACTAAGTATGTATAGATAAATAGATCATAGATAGATGATAGATAGATAGATAGATAGATAGATAGATAGATAGATAGATAGGGATTAGATATATTTAGATATGTATGGATATAGATGATATTAGTATAGACATAGTCGTCCACATAGACATAAACATAGACATAGATATATGGAGAGATCTCATACTAGTAACTTAACAGTATATTTGATAGATATGAAGCAAAATAAAGTTGTTGGCAAAAAACCATCAAACTCAGAACTCAAATCAATAAACTAGAGCAAGCAAAAACCAGTGCTAAGAATCAATGAAACTGAATTAGTTCTTTGAGAAAATCAAGAAATTGATAAACCCTTAGCCAAATTAACTCAAAAACAGAAGGATAAGATCCAACTTAATGAAATTAGAAACAAAAAAGCATAACAACAGACACAAAGGAAATCCAGAGAATCACAAGGACATACTTCAAAAGCCAGTACTCTGCAAAATTGGAAAATCTAAAGGGAATGGATAATTGCCTCAATATATACAACCGACCAAAGTTAAAAGAGGATGAGATAAGCAATTTAAGCACACTATAACCTCAGGGAAATGGAAACAGTAATTAAAAGTCTCCCAACCAAAAATTAAAGCCCAGGGCCAGATGGTTTTAGTACAGAATTCTACCACACTTTCAAATAAGGGTTAACCCCAATATAATTCAAATTATTTAAAAAATGGAAACAGAAGGAACACTGTCCAATTCTTTTTATAATGCCACCCTGAACCATAAACCACATTTAGACCCAGCAAGGAAAGAAAATTACAGATTCTTTCTGTCATGAACATGGTTGCAAAAATTTCTCAATAAAGTACTTGCAAACAGAGTCCAAGAACATATCAAGAAGATCATCTACCACTATCAAGTAGGTTTCATTCTACAGATGCATGGATAGTTCAACAAGCACAAATTGTCAAAGTAATCTATCATAGAAACAGACTGAAAGAAAAAAAAGTGTGATCATCTCATTAGAGTCAGAAAGTGACTTTGACACTATCTAATACCGATCATAATAAAAGTCCTGAAAAGTGTGAATACAAAGAACTCCACTAAAATCAAGATCAAGTCAAGGCGGTCCATTTTCTCTGTATCTATTCAATATAGTACTTAGCAAAATAGAATTTAGTTTATCTTTTAAAAAATTTTAGTATGTGTAGGTGTGTGAATGAGTGTGTAAGCATCTCTGTTTATCTATGTGTGTGTATGTGTGTGTGCATGCACACACATGTGCACTGTGTGTAGTGCGTACACTGTATATACTGTGTGCATGCAGGTATCCTAAGAGGCTGAAGAAGGTATGATACTCTATAACTGGACTTACAGGCAGTTGTGAGTCATGTGAATTCTGGAAACAGAATCCATTTCTCTTGAAGGCAAGAAAGTGCTCTTAAGCATTAAGCCATCTCTCCAACACCCAAACATACTCTCTCTTGCTATCTTGTAATAGCTGCACAGGTCTCTACACAATCTAGGTTGGACTTCCTAGCTCTACTATTGTAAATTGTGACCTCTACTTACAACCTTCTTTTCACAGTATCAATTCAACAGTTCAAGTAATGCCTTGTCACATTCTAATAATCCCTCTTTTTGTTTTGCTTCACAAAAACACAAATCTCAGAGAACTAGGAATGTAATAAAATTATCTGGTTTTTTTTCTTTTTCTATCCAGTGGAATAATGGAAAAATGTCAGAATTCCATATCACATAATCTTGTTATTTGCAAATAAAATGCTATTGGACATAAATCATCTAGTAAAAAAAAATAGGTAGAGTCTCTGTAATTAATCTTCATAATATAGAAAGTTACAAAATTAAGAAAGATGAATGTGCCATTTGTCCATAGTAATTTTATCACCCATAACAGTTGATATTTCTGTCATGATGTTTCAATATCACTATCTAGGCATTTGAAAATGACAGATGTCTTAGCTGTGTGTCTACAAACCAGGACTGTATCCCTCCAATATGTTCAGCACCCTGTTACCTACTTTGATCATTAGTTTATAAGTCAGTGTTTAACAGTAATTGAAGGATTTCCATGCATTAGAGCTATAGGCATGATGTCTCATAGTGCTGCAACTGGCCAGATGATGTTGCCATGGTACCCTTTACCTACCTAACATGGTGCCCTTTCCCTACTTAACAGCACCCTGTTACCTACTTTGATCATTAGTTTGTAAGTCAGTGTTTAACAGTAATTGAAGGATTTTCATGCATTTGAGCTATAGGCATGATGTCTCCTAGTGCTGCAACTGGCCAGATGGTGTTGCCGTGGTACCCTTTCTCTTTGAGCCAGATAGTGCATTACATAACAAGGTGCTGATGTCCCAGCACTCTTGGGTTGGCAGAAGTTGTCTAGGATTTTCAAGCTTTTGTGTTCTGATAAGTTAAAGCTCTTTTTAGCTCTCTGAATTGTCCAAGAACACGTTATACATTTAAGCAATTTTATTATCATGTGTTATAGGTTTAAATAAATTAATGTAAGAAATAACATTAAAATAAAACATGACAAACATTCATTATGGATAAATGATACTTATGTGGATATAACAAACTTTTAAAAATGAATTCGTCCTTGCACCTGGAGAGAGAGCTCAGCTATTAAGAGTAGCTGTTCTTCTCGAGGATCTGAGTTTGTTTTCTAACATTCATACAAAGTAATTCAACACCCTTATAGTACTCTGGTTCCAAAGGATCTAATACCCACTCCTAGCATCCTTGAGCCAGGACACATACATCATACAATCACTCATGCACATTCAGAAGCATAGAAAAAAATTAATAAATGATAGAAGATCTCCATTGTGGAATTGTGTGTATGTACATAATATATATGTAATATAAATACACAATAATTATAATAATATATTATATAAAATACACTATGCATTAATATATTACATAAATACTATTATATAAAATATAAGCAATATATAAAATATATTGCCTCACTTTATTAATAAATGTATTATATTTCACAATATTTCAATTATTGGTGGTTTCTAAAAAATATAAGAATGAGATAAACAGAACCTACAAGGGATGTGGAGATCTTAGGTATAAACAAGTCAATAAATCAATTATTGTAGGTAATATTGAGGACAAAGGTAGAGAATGACTTTAATACCAGAACCCTGTACAAACATGGCTATGGGAGGCTTGCCCAGATCTACCCGGTAGAAGCCTGGACATAGGCAGACAGATACAGGAGCTTCCAATGGCAAGGTAGCAAGTAATAACAGAGTATAGATACTAGAAATAAGTGTCATTCTACAGTTCTGTTAGTATTTTCATAGACTAGTTAAATCTGAATCCAAAGGAAGGGAGATCCCATATCAGCCAGCCTCTGAGTAGTCACAGCAAGACAGCACGGATATAGATGAATGATCACAGATGCATGAACTTTGCGTCTTTCAAAGGGTCATCATTTTTAATAATACCTACCATGTTCTAGGCCAAGAGCATTCAACAGTTAATGAAATAAACACACTATCTCCCTAAAACTTACAGTTCTATAGTGAAGGCAAAGCAAGCTAACATTGAAAATACCTATTAGGTGGCATGAATTGTGTGCAGGGGTTGAATATATTGCCTTAGTATGTCATTGGATAGCACTAACATTTTTTTTTCATTTTTCTTTTTGTTTATTCCTCTCTCATACAATCCATCCTAACCACGACCTCCCCTTCCTCCACTCCTTCCAGTCCCCCTTGCCTCCACCTTTCCATTCCTCCAGATCAACCACTCCTCCACTTCCTTTCAGAAAACAGCAGCTCCCTCAGGAATGTCAACCAAACATAGCATCACAAGATGCAATAAGACAAGGCACAAACCCCAATATCAAGGCAGACCAAGGCAACCTAGTAGGAGGAACGGGATCCTGAGAGCATCAAAAGGGTCAGAGACACCCCCACTCCTACTGATAAGAGACCCACAAAAACACCAAGCTTCAAAAAAAAACCCCCACAGCATATATACAGAGGTCTCATCACACATCCATACAGGCTCCATGATTGCCCCCTTGGTCTCTCTGAAGTCCTATGAACCCTGTTTAGTTGATTCTGAGTCATGCTGTCCTTGTATCTTTGACCTCTCTGGATTTTAATCATTCTTGAATGACAGAACTGGGGCAGGAATAAAGAACTGCAGACAGCAGCATCAAGATCAATATATAAGAGGACAGTATGCAGAGGAAGACAGGAAATCCTGCTTCACCTGGCCTTCATCTGATGAACTAAGTGCGACAACAGCATTCAAAGCCCATTAAGGAAAAGCTGTTGCCTCTTAGCCAAAAGAATGGAATGTACCTCTAAGTCTAGCCAAAAGAATGAAATGTACCTCTGAACGGTGATGTCCCATTGTCTACTCCTGTAAGAGTTAGCCCAGTGAAACCAATAGATTGCTAGGCCAAGGGGCCACCTTGATAAAGTCAGCTTCACTTTAAGATGTAATAAAGAGATAGGGGGAATAATTAGCATTTAACAAGATATTGTAGAATTTCACTAAACTTTTCCTCCCCATCATATGTCACAATATCATTGCCCATCAGTCTGTCTCAACTCAAATGGCATGTTTTTTCCTTCCTTCTTTACTCCATTCAACCTTAGGAAGCTGCTGAGATTGTCAATAAACCTGCCTCGTGGTGCATCTACTAAACTCCAATAAAACTGTCCGTAAGCTTCCATTGGAGTCCATCCTTAAATTCTTTTGCTACTGAGTTTAATGATCCCAAGAGAGAAACTCAGTTTCCCTAGTATCAAGATCATGTATGAGAAAAGCCTGAGATACATACATGTAATCGGGCTGCTTCTGTGAAAAGGTATTATGAAGGACCATGTCCTCATGGCCCATTAGCTCTGGGGGCTCTATTCTCTCAGATCACTAGCTCGTGCCTACTCTCAGGAGTGCCTTCCATCTCTTAACACACTGTCTGTATTCCTATTTGTATATTTTTGCCTTTTCCTTCTCTTTATCATTTCTAGATACCCATCAAAAGCCTAAGCATGCTTTTCTTGACACTCTTGGATTTCTCATGGTTTCTAAATGGTATTCTTCCCCCGTCCCTCATCCTGGAGGCAGCCATGATTTCTTTCTTTAATTAATCTATTTTAATTAATTTCTTTATTCACTTTACAGCCTGATGGCTGCCCCCTCGCAGCCTCCTCTCACACAGTCCTCCCTTGTAACCTCAGTCCTCCCCTGTACCCTCAGTATTCCCAAACCCTAGCACATCAAGTCTCTACAGGGATAAGCATATCCTCTCCTACTGAGGCCAGACAAGGTAGCCCAGTCAGGAGAGCATATTCCACAGAGATTCAACAACTTTAGAATAGTCCCCACTGCTGTTGTTGGAGAATCTAAAAGAAGACCAAGATATACATCTGCTACATATGTACAGGGTTCCTAGGTCCAACCTGTGTATGTTCAGCAGTGGGGATATGGAATCTGAAAAGGCCACTTCCAGTAGCTAGGAAGGAACCCCAATGGAGGGATAGGAACACTAACACACCCACAAGACTTTCAACTCAAAATGTATCCTGTCTACAAGAAATGTAAGGAAGGAGGATGGAGTAGAGACTGATGGGACAGTGAGTCACCCAATGACCAGCCCAACTTGAGACACATCCCATGGGCATGCACCAATCCCTGATACTATTAGTGATACAATGTTGTGCTTGCAAACAGTAGCCTAACATGACTGTCCTCTGAGAGGCTCCACCCAGCAGCTGACTAAAACAAATGCAGATACCCACAGCCAAATATTGGATGGAGATCAGGGACTCTTATGGAAGAATTGAGGGACCTAAAGGAGAAAGGAACTCCACAAGCAGCCATGACTTCTGTTTTATCTACTATTGTTGTGTTTTTTATTAATTAGAATAACTCAAAAGAAAATCTCAAATTTCCCTGATAGTATAAAGTTAATTTCACCCCAGTCTTGGGTGCTACCAACAATATCAAAATAAATATTCTTGGGCATCCTTTATGGAAAGAAATAAGCCTTTCCAAACATGAAATGAATGATTCAAGAAGGCATTGCATTGATGTTAACAGAGTCCATTCCAATGAGCAACACAGCATCACAGTCTCCAATGAGACTTTCAGTCTTTCCATCCCCCTACAATAACTGTTCTAATCATGGTTTCACTTTTTTCCAATTATCTAAGCAAGAAATGACACACATGGTTTTAGTTGGTCTTTTTTTGTTTGTTTTCTAATTATTCATGAGCTCAAGTGAGTCCATTTACACCCACTAGCAACTAATATTTGTAACTTTCTCTTCGACTATCTATAAGACCACTTCTATTATAACATAAAATAAGTTTGGTTTGTTGTACTTGAACTAAACAGTATATTTGTCATACCAATGGACATGATAATAAAGACATGATTATAGTCAAGTGAATGAAGAACTTCATTATCTGACATAGCCTGTGGAAAAAATATTTAACCTCTATTGTCTTGGGAAATGCTCATTATGTGTCTCAATTTCATGAACTACAGTCATGCTATACAGTAATTTATTGTTCCTCCAGATATATAGTCTTCCATCTTTGACCAATATGTCCTTCTCTCCTCATCTGACCTTTTTGTTTTCTCTGCCTTGGTGGCTAATGTTTCTGTATATTTAAAAAGAAAATTCACAAATAACTGAAGTCAGACAGTGTTTTTCTTTAAGTACTCATCTACTCCAGTTGCCATGATGTCTTCTAGTTTAACCTGTGCAATTATGAATGTCAGGAAGTCTCTTGCATGCTACATTTTCATGACTTATTCATCAGTGATATTTGGATTGAGTCCACAGGGAGACTGTTAGATCATACAGTAGTCATATTTTTAATTTTTTTTTAGAAACTTGGATACTATTTAGCATCATAGGTGTTCCAGTTGATATTGCCCACAGAGTATAATAGAGCTATAAATATAATATACAATAGGTATAATAAATATAATATATTTCCCACTCTTTTGCCTGAGCGTTCTCTCTCTCTCTCTCTCTTTCTCTCTCTCCTCTCTCTGGTAGATAGATAGATAGATAGATAGACAGACAGACAGACAGACAGACAGATAGATAGATAGATTATACTACTCCATGGTTTGTATTTCTATTCTCTGATGTTTAGTGATATAGAGCAGGATCCAGTCCCAGAGAAGGAGCAAAGGAGTGAAGGAACTAGGATACAAAAGAAAGGAAGCTATTATGTTCCATTACCTACAGCATTGCCTGCAGCATCACCAGTGAGAGAAAGGAAAAGACGAAGCCCCAAATCAGATGGGAATTTGATAGTGGCTTAAGAGTGGACTGTATTGGCTGCATTGGGACTGCTTGGTAAATTAATATAAACAGGAATTATTCATTCACGACAAACCCAATTTATGCAAGCAGAGAAAAGTAGAAGGAATCGCTCCACTGAACAGCTGTGAGGGGTGACGAGAGGTCCATCATCCTATGGATCCTGTTTGTGCACTGTTAGATACACTTGGTCTGAAAGCTTCTGGGAGGACGTGCTGGCATTTCCTGCTACCATGATGTCTTCATTGGCTTTTCCCCACATAATTCACTGGGTTTTCTTTGTGACCTTTAAACTGATGCCACCACAAGAATAATGGCTCCCGACTGTTTCCTGTAGCAAAGTGGGCTTTATGTTTGTGACTCGTTGAAATGGGCCTCTCTATAAAATACCTTTTATGTTGTATACTATTTTGCTAATATTGCCTCAACTGTGGTTTTTCCTTTTTAACTGGTATACATTAATTACCCAAAAGAGCATTTACTTTAACAATAAATTTTGCCTAGCATTTTCCACTTGTACTTTTTATATTATATTCATTTTTTTATTTACTTGTTTGAATGCATCCATGCATGGCATGTGTGTGGAGGTCATAGGATAATCTACAGTAGCCAACTCTTTTCTTCCAACATGTGGGCTGAATTAAAGTCATGAGGCTTGGGGGAAAACATTTTGACCCACTGAACCATCCTGAAGGCACCGACTGGTATGTTAAAATTAGTGTCTATTTACTAAGGGTATGTCCCTTAAAAGCAGAATTTAAGTATTATTTGAGTTATTTATTTTATTCTTGTTTCCTCTCTTTTTATTTTTTTAAAACAAGCCAATGTTTTCTAACAGAGGACAATTTTAGGCCTTTGTATATCTTTTCCTTACTTTCAAAATATTTTGACTATTTTATTGTCACAATGATTTTGATCTAATAAAATAGAATACTAACTTACTTTAGGCAATAGACATACCATTTACTCTTGACATTCTGCTCATGAAATTTAAATTGGAACTCTCTATTTTTAAGTGATATATTCACTTTAATTCAAAATATTAGAAAAGATGTGCACATGTTTGTACCTAGTCTGCTGCCAGAAAACAGAACAATGAGAGAAGCTCACGTGGCTTAGGCATTGGCAGAATGTCAGAGCTTAACCAATGGCAGGAAAACTGCCTTCTGTCACCAAGATTAGCTTATTCACTGTGGCATTATGTTTTCTGACTTCGGCAAATTTTGTCTACTGATGGATTTAGGTTTATAGTCTTTTGACTACCAATTTTAAGGTGAACCAAAGAGACCTTTCCATCTCTCATGGTAAGATGATGTGGCAGAAAATAGTTCAGTTGTCTCTAGTTTTGAACATCTTAGGTCAGCAAATGTCTCTGGGAAATTATACTATCCCCTATTAATAGAGAAAGAAGCAAAGCCCTCACATGGCTACCATACCTCACTATTTGGGGGTCAGATAAATTTCCTTTATGGATTAGGCACGTTAACTCTTAAAAATTGTGATAGAGACACTGAGGTGAAGCTAGTCAGAACTGATGGCTTCTGTCAGGGGTCTGGGGAAGGATTTACTAAGTTTTCTTTTAGGGGTAGGCCACTAGGAGTTTGGTCATGGTCCAGTGGGTAAATATGCAATACAATTTGGACAGCTTCACCCTCCTCCTCCTCTTCCTTCTCCTCCTCCTCTTCCTCCTCTTCTCTTTTCTTCTCCTTCTCCTTCTCCTTCTCCTTCTCCTTCTCTTCTTCTTTTTCTTCTTTTGTTTTAGGGTAGGTCACAAGTTTGGGTTGTGGATCTGGGAGGACTGTGAAATGAATGTGGTCAAGGTATGGTATGTGAAATTTCCAAATAACCCATAAAAATATTATGTTAAAAAGATTAGTAACTTGATAATCTATGCACATTGACATTTACTCACAAGCCACTGTATCTGATTGCAGATGGCCCAGAAGTCTCAACTGTTTTATTTTCCCCCTCCACATTGTTACTTCGGGGTGAATGTTGCAGCTTGTTTCTGATTGAGTTTAACAATGTTGGTTTTGATTATGCTCTTCTTGTTGTACTTATTTCCAATAACAGAATTTTTTTTCTGGATTTAGCTTGCTATTGAAAAGCATTTACCCGTCCCATACTGTTGGACCTCATTAACTATGCTAGCACCACACATTGCTTATAGGGTTTTCTCGTGAGGTTAGTGGTAGAAGATGTACTTGTAGTAGATATTGGTTTGCATTCTAAGCATGTCCCTAAATACTCTGGGGCATATTAAGTCTATCTATAATGAACTACATTTTACATTCCACAGTATGTCATTCAGAAAGTGCTACTCACAGATTAGCCTAGAAATTCAAAGAGGCCAAAGATGTTGCTTCAGATATACTGTGAGATAGTGAAGATCTTGGCTACAGAGACTCTGTCCTCAGCCAAACATCAAAATTATTTTCCTTTGCAGTAAACCTATAAATATACTGTTATAGTTCAGAAAACGTCGATGAACTTAAGTTGTTGCTTGGGGTTCTGAAATGGCTAGGACTGTGCTGACGATTTATACCTACATTTCCACCCTGTTGGTTTTCCTTCTCGGTGAACCTGCTTCTCATATAGACTTCAAGTTACAGTTATCCTGTACAATGGATGCCTTGATTGATGCTCCTGTAGAATTGATATCCTGAACACAAGACATGGATTACAGAAGCAAGCAGCTTTGAGTTACCCCTATGACACAAGAAGTATAGTCATTTTGCCAATTCCAAAAAAATTAGAGATTTTGGAAGTGTGCAGAAGATCTGCTGCATACAGAGGTCTCGCAAATGGCCAGCTTGCTAACAACTAATCGCATAGAAAGCAGGGATCCCTTTAAGGACTAACATCCTGTAAGCTGGCAACCACTTACCAAGACCCTGCAGCTCTGAGAGTCCTCTCTAAAGGCGGGCTGGAAATCTGGATCACGGCTCTGCTTGTGGTGCCAACCTCATTACTACCAGGAAGGAAGAAGATTCTCAAACAATGGGAAGAGAACAAGATTCATACCAATTACAGAAGAAGGAGAAAATAATTTTATAAAAAAGCTGTAATGCCTTTTAATTATGAGCAAATTACTTTGGATCTTGAAATTTTATTGTTTTAAGTTTTGAGAGTTTAAAGACCCTGCTTGTCTATTTGAACCATCAAAATAGCACAAAAGCACAACATCTTGTTCTACTGAGGAATTTTAATGGCTTTGTTTTTGTTTTTGCTTTTGTTTTTGACTCCAATAAGGACAGTAACATCAAGAGTTAACAAAAGTCAAAAATTATTTTTGTTGGAAAAAACACCTTCTATAGGAGCTTGTAAGTAATATGTAGTGCCACCATTGCTTAATTACTATGCTATAAATATTAATTTCATAATCATGAAACTCCGGTAGTTTCTTCCATCCATCTCTCTGGCTTCTGTTTTCAGTGATGCTAATGTGACTCCTGCTGCTATGTACCCAGCTGTACTTTGTGTTGGGAAATGTAAAGTATGTGCTACTTGAAGATATTTTCAGAAGCTGTACCCTATTTGACACTGTCATCTTTTTTTTTTTTAGCAGCCTTATTTTTTTCTTTGATAATTTTTTTCTTTTTTACCAATATTTTTATTAAATATTTTCTTAATTTACATTTCAAATGCTATCCCGAAAGTTCCCTCCCCCTCCGCCCCGCCCTGTTCCCCTGCCCACCCACTCCCACTTCTTGGCCCTGGTGTTCCCCTGTATTGGGGTATATAAAGATTGCAATACCAAGGGGCCTCTTCTCCCAATGATGGCTGACTAGGCCATCTTCTGCTACATATGGAGCTAGAGACACGAGTTCTGGGGGTTCTGGTTAGTTCATATTGTTGTTCCTCTTCTAGGGTTGCAGACCCCTTCAGCTCCTGGGGTTCTATCTCTAGCTTCTCCATTGTGGGCCATGTGTCCCATCATATAGATGACCGTTGACACTGTCATCTTAAATGATCACGGCTACCACAAATGGGGCTATTGATCATCCTCACTGATGCTATTAGACATGCTGGATTTAGTACAGGATCTCAATGACTAAAGTGACTAAACTAGTCGTTGACTCTGTTTTTTCCTTTTTTTCTTATGAAGAACAGATTGAAAGATACTTTCATCCTCTTCCTGCTACTTGGCTTGTCTAGGCTATTTCTTAGACATCCAGAAACGTGATCCATTAGTGTTCACAGATGGAAGAACTTAACTTGTATACTATAAAATCTTTCTGAATTTTCCCTATCACAACTAGACTACATCAAGTCTCTTTATTTCTAACAGCTCACTAAGTCCTGTTTTCTGCCAAGATGCTATACAAAGAGGTTAGTGAAATTTGAACAAAGGAATCCAGAGACCAAAGTTAAAGTAGGTTGGAGAGCACCTGTCGTGCGAACAGTTTTCTATGAGATGGAAACATTACATCCTGCAGGGAGGGAAGCTCCTAAGAAAAAAGAAAACAACTCAAAATCTTCAGGAAGTTCCTGAAACTGAGCAGATTCACTATGCCTTTTCCTCCCAAAAATAAACAAGAAAGACTGTTGAGAGTCACTCTCCGACAAGACAAGCTACAAAATGGATTCTCAGATAAACTGGGCTGCAAAGAAAACGTTGAGATCAAACCAGCTTTCTAAAAGATACAAAACCCAAGCAGAAGAAGCTTAGGCTAATGGAATCACTTGGAAAGCTGACTACAGGCTTCAAGTTTCAACTTTTATTTTTTGTTACCCATGCTAAGGAAGGGGTACTTTGATTGTATGGCTGCCTCTTATTGATTTCTGTTCCTATAAGTAACCTCCACACATACCCCTGTAAATAACCACAATAAAACTCATTAGTCAATCAAAGTTAGATTTTGGTGGTATGCATTCATTAATCTGAAGTGAGCTATGTATCTGGTTTAAGTAGACATGTGTTGCATCTTCCCAGAAAAGTCTTGTCACACAACAACACCTTAAAATATTTCTACTATTTTATTAGTCTTTTCTTTAATTGTTTATTCATTGTAAAGAAGTGAGCCTGATATTTTCATTTTGGTTGAATTTATTTCTATTTTCTAAATATACTTATACATTTATATATGTATAAATAAGGTATCTTTAAGGTGGACTAATGCTAATTTTTAAAGAAGATATCTGTAAGAATTATACTAAAATCATAAAAACATGTTAAGAATTATATTTGTCCTGTCATTTGACAGGAATTCCTTTCATATTACCAATAAAATGTAATTTTTTGATCTTAGGTTATAGTTATGAGTACTTTTATATTTTTCTTAAATATTTAGTTCTTAAAAATTTCAAGCTACATGGTTTTAATTGAAGCTTTCAATTGTGAAATTGAGTCATTTTCATGGTCATATAGCTTTAAGCAAAATCCTTTTAAATGATCCTCCAGAACTAAAATGTAAATTAGTTTCTGGCTGAAACAAATTGACATGTAAACATAGAGGTATGCACTCCATTCCTTTCTTGTCACTGGTGAGGATAAATGAAGACAATCCCTGGTTTTCTAGGATTCTCCAAAACCTTTTTTGTTTTGTTTTTGTTGTTGCTGTTGTTTTGGTTTTTTGTTTTGTTTTTTGTTTTGTTTTTTAGTATAGAGTAGAGTTTATTCAGGGCATGGGGAAGGGAGTTAAGAGGGTAGCAGAGGCAGGGAAAGGCAGAGAGAGGGAGAAAGGAGAGAAGTAGAGGCTGGCCATGGCCACATGGACAGAGTGGGAAGGGAATGGGGAGAGGAGGGGGAGCAAGGGGGCAAGAAAGTAAAAGAACAAGAGAGACAAGAGAGACAGGAGCTCCAAAACATTTTAATCCAGTGGCTATCTAAAGTATTTTGCAGCTTTAATTGACAGCAGAAACTGGGAGAAAGGAGCATAACGTGCACAAACTAAAGTGTCAAACAATAGGCAACTGTATTCAGGGCATTAGGAAGGGCATATGATGAGAGTGGGTATGCATTCAACACATAGATAATCACAAGGACATGCAAAAGCGTGTTTTCACATATACATGTAAACACATAGCAATGGCCAGTTGTAATGCATAATCTAAAGTAAACTTACTCCTATTCCATTACACTTAGGAGATACACAAAAGCACACTCCAAGAACAATTCCATGTTTTTGATGAAACTGAAGTCACACAACTCTTGTCTTATTTTCTTGGAGTTTTCTCACAAGCACTCAGAATTCCCCTGGTACAACTTCCTTTTTGGACCGTGTCTCTAATTTTATAGAAATTTTTTTTTTATAATTCTAAAAACTAAAGACATCAAATTACCACTTTATTAATTTCAGGGCTGCAGCAAAAGCCTGGTATCTTGACATCCAATTCAATTCTGTTCAACACAGAACCATGTATCCAGTATGAAAAAACCAGTTCTTTTCACACTGGTCATTTTAAGTCTTTTTACATGTACATAAAAATAATCATGATAACTGATTTTAGAGTGTCTACTCTATATCAAGTCTATGCTATATATGTTGTAATTTTTGCTTCATCAAAACCTCATAAAAGCTTACAGTTTGAATTATATTAGTATTCCAATTGGACAATAAAGAAATAATTGGAATCAAGTAAAACACTTAAAGTTATCATCCTGCAACTCCCATGATCTATGTTAAACTCGGTACATCCTCACATGAACTTCCAGGCTGGAACAATGCCAAACCAGGAAATTGTGTGGATATGTTGGCTATCTCAGTAGTCTTTGAAAATTTCAAGGTTAATTAAAATTACCATCTGGCTTTATTCAGGGAAAAACATTTTCTTTTCCATATCCAAGGTTTCTACTCTATGACTAGTTCCCATCTGGAATTTGCCTTCTTTCAGTTTCATTTCCTTGTGATCAATTATGATCTACAAATATTAGATAAAAAAAAAAAACTCTAGACATAATAGCTGATTAAATTAGAAACTAGTCAAAGAATATAATCAAATCTCATTGTTCCATTCTATCCTACCCAGGAAATAAATCATTTCCTTTTCCAGTGTATCCATATTTCATATGATACCTGCCTTTTAGTCATTTAGTAGCAATCTAAGTCATATACGTTTGCAGTATTGTAGTTACTGCAATATTATGCTTCGGTGCTCATGGGGTTAATGAAAACAAGCCTTCTGTCTTCAGTAATGAGGTCCAAACTTAGAAGTAGGGATTTTGAAAATTTTACTGCAGTGTGTTGTTATAATTTTTAGTTTCATAGTATACCTCATTTAAAAACTTATAATAGGTACTTATGGGTGGATGAATGGGTGGATAATATCAATGTCTCATTTAGGGATGCTTATCCAGCAATTCCTTGTTCTTAGCAATTTGACAGGTTCGTGAATCTCTGATCTGACTATTATGCACTGCCAAAGAAAGCTTCTCTACCTAAGGCAGAGAGCTATACCAGTATATGTGTCTAAATATAAATCTTGAGAGGAAGATTAATTATACAACCATTTAGCAAAACATCTGTGACTCTTCCATAGGCCTGAGACTTCATTACCCATAGACTTTTGACAAGGGTTACAGAAGCAGGTATGTTTTCCCTTGCATTGAATGAGCTTATGATCCAATTGTGAGTAGTTAGATGTTCCTGGGACAGTCATGCCACTATTGCATCAGATGGTATACCTTGTCTGATTACGTCAATACTGTCAAATACGGACACATTTTATCCCCTAGCAGACTGGATAACACCTCCAATACTGTAAATGTTAGTTGGCCAGATGCTTCCAATTCACTCTAAGCTTGATTACTCAGTGGCTTATATTCACAGAGGGCATTGTGTTCAGCAGTAGGTTATGGTACACAACCAAGGGTAGTGACCACACTTTTGTTATTTGTGAATTCTAGGGCAGGTCTCTGCCAAATATGTCATACATTTATTTACCAAAATGATCCTAAATTTAGTCAATATTTTAAAGGAAAGTTTCTTATCCATGGTAATATATAAGCAGACTTTTATATTAAGTAAAATACGTAACTGTTAGATAAATACTGACCATAAATTTTCCTAGATTTATACTGAAAAGTCACTTAATAGAGAATAATATTATGAACTTTTAATTCTACTTTTGTATCATTTTTAGTTGTATCACTCCAATTTTATTGATTATAAAAGACATATATTCATTGAAGTAAAGGTTGAAATTTAGTTTAACATTTATTATGTTAAACCTATAAATAGTTTAAAAGGTAAAAAATAAAAGATTGAATGTATATACATGTTCATATCTTCATAACACTTACTAATTTCCATCTAGTAGGATGGCTCAGTCAATTAAAAGTGGTTGCTAGACAAGTTGACCAGCTGACATAGACTGTCAAGTACATGGTAGAAGGAGATACCAACTCCAGAAAATTGTCTCTGACCTCCACTCATGTGTCCTGGCACCCACATTCACACTCAATTTTATTCCATATCTCCCATATACTCTTCCCAGGATCAGAGTACTTTGAAGCAAAGTCCCATATTGTGACCAATAAATACTTGTCCATTAAAGAGAAGAACCACTGGCTATGGTAGAACAGGTCTTTAATCCAAGTACTCAGCAGATGGAGGCAGTAAGATTTGAAGTTAAAGATCAATCCTGGATTCATAGTGAATTTGAGGCTAGCCTGGGGAGGGGGAGCAGTGGTTTAAAAATACAAAGCCAAGAACCCAACTTTGGTTGAGAAATATATTTATTAGAGACATTGATGCAAGACTTTGATCGTTTTCAAAAGTGGCTTGATGTAGTGACATGTGCCTTTGGTTCTAAAACTTGGGAAGCAGTTGCAAACATGTCTCTGAGCTTCAAAACAGCTTGTTATATAGAGTAAGTTCTAGGACATCCAGAAATACATAGGGAGGTCTGTGCCTTTCCCCAGAAAACCGGGAGTGAAATTGGAGATTGGAAGGGATGGGATAGATGGATGGCTCAGTGGGAAAGAGCCCTTATCTGCTCTTGAAGAGACTTGAATAAATTCCCCAGTTGCTTTTGTACTCCAGAGATTGGTCCCAAGACAATCCCACGGCTTGTGGGAACATCTTGAATACAGCATTGCTTTGCACCCCATTTCAAACTCTTGAGTCACCACCTAACTCCAAAAGGTCAGCCTTGTCTACAAAGAACAACTTAGTCTTGACTCATGCACATAGTCCCTCCTTTCCTCTGTCCTCCTAGCTTTGAAAAGTTTCCTAGACTGTAGGAGAGGCATGTTTGCTCAGTGTGAGATCTTCTCAGGTTCTCTGAAATAAGCCAGCCAGCACTTCAAAAAATAAATAAATAGTGGTTTCTAGAACTTAGAAAGTATGTGAAGGAGGAAAAGATGGACACAAAATATTTCGTAATATAGGGACACTATTGGATATGAGTTCTATGGTCTATTACATAGTAAAATTACTATAAAGGGGAACAATTAGTGTATATCTAAGGATAACTAGTACACAATACAAAGAAATGATATCTGAGATGTTAGATAGATCAATTATTTTTTGATTAATAGTAAACTATTCATATATCAAAATATACTGTATGTTATAAATATATTCAGTTATTATCAATCAAAAATAAAAGACAATTTTTAAAATGTCAACCATTTAATAGATCACTTTTTATATTAATTATTTAATGTATGAATTAGCTTTTACGAATCTGGTATAATATATGTACATGCTAGTTTTATATTCATTATATACTTTATATGAGTAAAGTCCTTATGCTTCAATTATTTCTAGGTTCCAAAGGTATTACTATATTGGCATGCTAGAGAACTTTATGTCAAGTTGACAAAGCTGTAGAAAATTTTGGAAAAGGGAATCTCAATTGAAAACCTGTCCCCACTAGATTAATCTATAAGCAAGACTATGTGGTCCCTTTTATTATTATTATTATTATTATTATTATTATTATTATTATTATTATTAGATATTTTCTTTATTTACATTTCAAATGCTATCCCAAAAGTTCCCTGTACCGCCCCCCTGCTCCCCTACCCGCCTACTCCCACTTCTTGGCCCTGGCATTCCCCTGTACTGGGGCATATAAAGTTTGCAAAACCAAGGGGCCTCTCTTCCCAATGATGGCTGACTAGGCCATCTTCTGCTACATATGCAGCTAGAGACAGGAGCTCTGGGGGTACTGGTTAGTTCATATTGTTGTTCCACCTATAGGGTTGTAGACCCCTTCAGCTCCTTGGGTACTTTCTCTAGCTCCACCATTGGGGGCCCTGTGTTCCATCCTATAGATGACTGTGAGCATCCACTTCTGTATTTGCCAGGCACTGGCATAGCCTCAAAAGAGACAACTATATCAGGGTCCTTTCAGCAAAATCTTGCTGGCATATGCAATAGTGTCTGGGTTTGGTGGCTGATTATGGGATGGTTCCCCGGGTGGGGTAGTCTCTGGATAGTCCATCCTTTCGTCTTAGCTCCAAACTTTGCCTCTGTAACTCCTTCATGGGTGTTTTGTTCTCTATTCTAAGGAGGAATGAAGTATCCACACTTTGATCTTCGTTCTTCTTGATTTTCTTGTGATTTGGTCCCTTTTAAAAGAAAGTGGAGGATGGGTATAGGAAGGCCCAGCTCGCTGGAGATGGTGCCCCGGCTGGACTGATAGTTCCAGGTACCATAGGAAAGCAGAATGAGAAAGCCATAAACGCAAGTCTGTAAGCAGCAAACCTCCGTGGCCTCAGCTTCAGTTTCTAACTCCAAGTTCCTTTATTGAGTTCTAGCCTTGATTACCTTAGTGATGGAATGTGATCTGACAGTTGTGAAGTGGAAAAAAATCCTCTCCGTTCCCAAGTAAATTTTTTCAGCAGCATAGCAAAAGAAATAATCATCTAAACTGACTTCAGATTTATTTCCCTATGTTTGCCCTCTCTTCTGAGCAAAATAAATTTTGTGACACATCCCATATACTGTGTCCTTTTCTGTGCTTGTATTCTGTAAAATTCTTTAGTAGTCAACCTCTACCCTCTTGTCACTGTTAAAATATTTCTTTTTGAAGAACCAATGGAAATACCATCTCTATGGTCCTCAGGTGAGCTCCTACCCTCTACGCTCTACCTCATTCTTTTAGTGGCACTCTTGTGAGATTCAGGGTATCTCTTATTGATTTGATTATTTTCCTCAATATGTATCAATTTATCATCTCTATCAAGCTTCCAGGGAGAAGAGACCACATCCTACTTACCTTTGAATCCTCAAAATCTTGTACAGAATGAACAAAAAGATATTGTAAATATTTTTAGTAACTTCATCTTTTCTAGTGTGTGAAATGTAGCATATTTTTATTACCATGTTGTGGGAAATATGAATTCTCATTTCATGATCAAATATTTAGCATCAACAAGTACATAACCTTTTCTGTTGGACCAATGCACTGCAGAACTCTATGCTTCATTGAAATGGAACAGTTGTATTCTTAGGTAGCCAGCATTAAAATTTATTTTTCCTGTTTGGCATTAAGAAGAGCAACCTGCTTTGAAGAGTCAGACATTCTTTTTTTGACTTTGTACGTGTCTTATTTGTTTATTTATTTATTTATTTTCCAATTTTTTTATTAGATATTTTCTTAATTTACATTTCAAATGCTATCCCAAAAGTTCCCTCTACCCCTCCCCGCACCCTGCTTCCCTACCTACCCACTTCCACTTCTTGGTCCTGGAGTTCCCCTCTATTGGGGCATATAAAGTTTGCAATACCAAGGGGCCTCTCTTCCCAATGATGGCCGACTAGGCCATCTTCTGCTACATATGCAGCTAGAGACACGAGCTCTGGGGGTTCTGGTGAGTTCGTATTGTTGTTTCTCTTAAAAGATTGCAGACCCCTTCAGCTCTTGTGGTACTTTCTCTAGCTTCTCCATTGGGAGCCCTGTGTTCCATCCTATAGATGACTGTGAGCATCTACTTCTATACTTGCCAGGCACTGGCATAGCCTCATATGAGACAGCTATAACAGGGTCCCTTCAGCAAATTCTTGCTGGCCTATGCAATAGTGTCTGAGTTTGGTGACTGATTATAGGATGGATCTGGATAGTCTATCCTTTTGTCTTAGCTCCAAACTTTGTCTCTGTAACTCCTTCCATGGGTATTTTGTTCCCTATTCTAAGGAGGAATGAAGTATCCACACACTGGTCTTCCTTATTCTTAATTTTCTTGTGTTTTGCAAATTGTATCTTGGGTATTCTAAGTTTCTGGGCTAATATCCACTTATCATTGAGTGCATATCTAATGACTTCTGGACATTTGGGTTCTTTCCAGCTTCTGGCTATTATAAATAAGGCTGCAATGAACATAGTGGATGGAGCATGTGTCCTTATTACCTTATTACCAGTTGGAACATCTTCTTAAGTGTGATCCAAGGATGCATTCGCCAAAACTAATATACACTGTGCACACAGTAGATTTAATACCATACATATTGCCCTCTTTTAAAATTGGTTTCACTGTGGACTGTGGTGTGTATGTGTGTTTGTGTGTGAAAGAGAGAGAGAGAGAGAGAGAGAGAGAGAGAGAGAGAGAGAAAAGAAGAGAGAGAGATTTGCTAAGTTTTGACATGTGTACATGCATGTCAGCAACACATCAAAATTTAGCGCAAAGGAAGATTGTTTGCTTAGCAAGCACAAGGCTTCTTGTTTAGTCCACAGCACTGAGGAAAAAGAAGATAATGAGCGTCTCCATGAAAAACGTTCCTAGTACATCCTAGTACATCCTACCCTGTGTCATTCTCCACTAATGCAAGTTCTATCCATATTTTTAGTTTGCCTTTCTACAGTTTAATGTACCTGTTTTCTTTTGAAAGTGGAAGCTTTGGCCTTTGACTCGTGCACTCAGTATAGAAAGAAGCAGTTAGAGATACAACCATGCTATTATGCATCTCAATAGGAATCTCTAAAGTCCCATCACCCTACTGTGATGCCCAGGAAAGACCATATTTACCTTTTATGTTCAATGTTGCTCATAGGATTCTCTATGAACATTTGTGTTATTTTCCTAATAGAGTCTCAGCCTATAAATCAGAATTCTTTCCCTTTGCTGTCTTTTCAGATCTAAACTTCTAGATTTAGTCATATCTCTTAGAAAGGAAGGATTTGAAAAGATAAAACCTGAAATATGTAGAGAATGAAAGTCAGTTTGTGATTGCTCAGTTCCCAACGTGTTCTAGTGTTCTGCCCTTGCTGTTCTTACTAGATTACATTACACAGCACACAAGGAGGCCTTTGTCAACCTTCCTGTCTTCTAATTGATCTCAGTACCTCTCCATTTTTGTCTGCAATGTAACCCTATTTCCCCTTTCTTCTTATAATTCATCAGCCCAGGAGAAAAATGTCCACAGTCTTCTAAATAAGTTCCCTCTAGCAGATTCTTCCCATTGTTGCTAGCCATGACTCATCCTTCATTTCCCAGTATTAGGCCTTTATAGCAACCATAATACTACCACTCACACATGGAACAATGAAACTGTATGATGACTCAGCTAAAATAAGTTTTATTTGGGGTTGTTCTTTCCCTTTCAACACATTTTCGTCAAAAACTATTTTTTTTCCTCAGATTCAGTTTGAATCATTTTCCTTACCTTCTCCAGCTATAAATTTTGAGTTAATATCTTTTTATGTGTGCCTCATATCAATTCTGTTTGTTTGTTTGTTTGTTTGTTTGTTTGTTTGTTTGTTTTTTCAAGACAGGGTGTCTCTGTATAGCCCTGGCTGTCCTGGAACTCACTTTGTAGACCAGGCTGGCCTCGAACTCAGAAATCTGCCTGCCTCTGCCTCTCAAGTGCTGGGATTAAAGGTATGCACCACCACCACCTGGCTTATATCAGTTCTTGCTGTCCCTATCATTATGTAGCATTATTCATTCACTATACAATATATATTTTATAAAATATATACAATATACAATATTTTCAATATATTATAAAAATTGTATATGATATAATAACATATATCATTATGAAGTCATTAAATTTGTGGTAAAGTATTGTAGGCACAAGATACTCTTCTATGGTTTATAAGGACTCAAGTGTTTGAAAATACCTCTAACCTATGAGATGGTCAATTAATTGCATTTCAACATCAGTGCTGCTCTCTCTTTTTCTTCAGAATAGATTCAAAGCTCCCGTGGTGAGCTCCCCATCATGCAGAGTCAGGGACTGGCAGTCTCTTCATGGCCAGCTTCCATCTTCTCCAAAATTATTTTATCCCGAAAACCGACAGATAATAACAGGAAGAGGTATATATATATATGATGAGACTGGATTTAGTATTTTAAATTAGAGGAACAGTTATCAGATTATTTTTAAAGGATTTGTGCCTTTATTTCTTCCATGCTTTAAAACTAAACAGCATTTGTACTAGGTACTTTTCTGTTACTGTAATAAACCCCATGACAAAAAGCAACTTAAGAAAGAAAGGGTTTATGGCTCCAGAGAGGAAGAGTCCACGTGGTGGGGAAGATATGGCATGGCAATAGAAGCAGGAAGTTGGCTGATTTTCATCTATACAAAAAAAAAAGAGGCAGAGAAGGATAATAGAGAGTGGCATGAGGTTATACATCCTCAAACCAGCCACCAAGGACGTACTTTCCCCAGCAAGGCTCCACCTCCTGTAGTTTCCATAGCATCCCCAAACAAAGCCACCAACTGGACATCAAGTATGCAAATACATGAATAAATAGGATACTTTTTTTATTCAAGCTATAAAAGGTTCCACCCTTATTCTACCTTTACTTAATAAAAATTATTGGCATGTCAATATACGAACTTAGTTCTGTATGTTACCTCCAATCATATATTCAACCTCAAAAATCAATTCATGACTACCTAAGACAATGATGACATTAATAGGTTGACAATGTACTTATCCTGCAGGAGAACCTTATACCATGTTGGAGGATTCCATCTGGCCAATGTGTTGGACCACAATTTTACTAAGACTGGTTAATTATATATACCTCTTGTCCTCTAATTAAACCCACATCATATTCCAGTTTCCTAAAGATGGGCTTTTGATCATGGAATTCTTATTTGTTTCTTTAAAAAATGTTACCAAGTGAATAAAGTTATCTTCTCCAGAAAAAAAAGTGAAACTTAACATTTTATATTTACAGCAATTAAAACATAACTCTGTAGCTTAGAATGATTAATCTAACTGACTCAAACTTACACTCCTAACAAAGTGCACTGCTTGAACAAGTCACATCCCCTTTGAAAATTCAATTTTTCATCTGAGAAAAGAGGGGGTTTGAAGCTGATGATGGTTGAAGTTTCTTTTATCTCCAAGACTCCATGAATCTGTGACTTTATAAAATGTGCCTCGCAGGGATTCTGAAAAAAAAAAAATGTTTTTGAAATAATTTAAGACCGAAGGATGAAAGGTTTTATGCTCATGCCAAAACCTATTTTTATTAAATGATGCATGCCAGGGAAATCTGTTGTGCCCAGGGACAGCTGCTCTTGGTGGCATTCCCCAGCATCGCCTGTGTCCAACACAATTCCAGAAACAGAAAGAAGAACAAGAATACCACCAGGAGGCCAGAAACCATAGTGAGTGAAGAGAAAAAGTATTCCTGGACTTCAAACCTGAAGGCAACAGCACACATGTACATATGCAAGCTTGCCCTGGTGGTCTTATCAATACCCTTTGACATGCCAGGATGAAGGAGACCCTCATAGCCACATGCAGTTATGAACTTCCTGTAGAACTTCCAGCCCCAGCAAAGAAAACACATTTGATGCTCCAATTTTAGCTATTTATTTAAGTAAAGTGATTGCCCAGCCACTAATTTTTATTTCAAGACTACTTATACATTATTAATCTAATTTTTCTGATTTTTGCCCCAGTCAAAAAAAATCACAGTCAATGCATAATTAGCTCGTGACTAAACAGCAGGTCTGTGATTCATGGCCAGTGGTTTTCCGGCCACAGTTTATTGTTTTAATTTTATTTTTACGTTATTACCTCTCATTCTTTGCTGAATATTATGAATCATGTAGCTACTTATTTGACAAAAGACCTCAATGTTTTCATTCTAAATTTAAATGACTGTTATAGCCTAGTAGATATGTATTAAGATATTATGTGATAATACTGCAAGAGCAGGTATAAATTGTACCTCACCATGAATTTTAAAAGACTTTTACTTTTTAAGTGTGTATTTGTGTGTATGTGGATGTGGGAGAGAGAGATGAGAGAGAGAGAGAGAGAGAGAGAGAGAGAGTAGAGAGGAGAGAGAGCAAAAGAGGGTGCTATATATCACCTGGAGCTGAAGTTATAGGTGGTTTTAAGCAGACAGACATGAGTGTTGGGAACAGACCTCGAGTCCTCTGGAAGAATAGTATGCACTCTTAACTGTTGCCTTGTCTTTCAGGCTCCCTCTTCTACACTTATGTATTGATAATAAAAGAACTGTGGTGACGTAAGTTAAATGTAACTGCAGGCATTGTTAAGTTGAAATTTTGAGTATCATGTACTTCATGGTGGCTTCTATAATCTTGCTTTTATATCTGATGGTGAAAATAATGCTGCTTTTGCTTTGAGTTTATGGACCTAAAAATGTAAAAATATTAAAGTTTGAAACACATTCATAAAATGTACAAAAAAATAAATGTTTGGATTTATTTACATGGTTCTTGAAACTTAACCTAAACAATGGTAATAATTTTGCTGGAATTAATCTAGGCATTACAGCGTATACTCCCAGAAGAAAATGAACAGATCATTCTCCTAATATAAATACTGCCCCACACTGCTACTTCATAATTTTAGAAAAATAGAAAAAATGGTTGTTAGAAATTGATTAGTAAGTATGCACATAGAAACTTTTGAATAAATTAAAATGGTGAAAATAGCCATATTGACATGGAGTGAGCACTTCGTCAATGACAGGAAGATTGATTGAACATAGTTTTATGACTTTACTTCTGGCATAAGAGAACCAATCAAACTCAACACTTAAACAGGAAATGGATGCGTATTCAAATAATTTCTTTTAGTGATTTTATGGGTTTTGAACCAAACCTTTACTTGTGCTCATTCTATAGCAATGTCATTGTCCGTATTTTTGAGTGATTGTTTCCCATGCACTGTGATAACAAGGAATTCTATGTCTATTAGCAACCTTATTTTTATCATGGAATAGATATTTTCCCTTTATTGAAATACTCTTCATGCAAGTCAATAAAAGCTATATTATAAGCTTTGAAAGAGAAAGGTTTCAGTTTTGGCACAGGTACTATTTATTAGAGTGAAACTTTTGAAAATCAACATCAAAGGGAGAGATTTTCCAAAGGGAGAGTATATATATTATGTGGGGAGAAAAGGAAAGATAAGAATAACAGACTTAGTTATTTTGGAACTAGGAAGAAGCCAGCTAGAAGAGGACAGGAAGTGGTGAATGGTAGTCGGGGAGAGGGGCTTATAAAACAGTATATTAAGATACACATGAGAAAATGCTATAACAAAACATATGACTTTGTATGGTAACTTGAACAATAACAAGGGTATCTACTGGGAAGGGTATTGTCTCACAGAATGAGCACATCGCAAGTTAAAGCATTTTAAAGTGAAGGTTTCTGCCAATAAGAGCTTTGTGGGAACACTTTTTCCTCCAGACAAATACCCACTAATCACCTATGAATAACTGTTGTCAACTTGTAAATATTAACCTAAAGTATAGTAGTCATGGAGAGACAGAAGGAATTACGTACATTTCTGAACAAATTTTTCTTAATTTTTCACATGTAAGTTTATTTCTAACCTTAAATGTATTACCTATAATATATATATATATATATATATATATATATATATATATATATTAACCAAAAGCTGGAAAGAATTCAGGTGACCTTCAACAGATAAAAACAATGAATTGGTGAAATTCTTAGGCAAAGGATGGAACTAGAAAATATCATCCTGAGTGAGGTAACCCAATCACAAAATAACACATATGGTTTGCACTCACTGATAAGTGGATATTAGCCCAAATGCTTGGAATACCCAAGATATAATTCACAGACCACATAAAGCTCAAGAAGATGGAAGACCAAAGTGTGGGTGCTTCAGTCCTTCTTAGAAAGGGTAGCAAAATACTCATGGGAGCAAATACAGAGACAAAGTGTGTAGCAGAGACTGAAAGACAGGCCATCCAAAGACTGCCACACCTGGGGATCCATCCCACATACAGTCACCAAATCCAGACACAATTGTGGATGCCAAGAAGTGCATGCTGACAGAAGCCTAATAAAACTGTCTCCTAAGAGGCTCTGTAAGAGCCTAACAAATAAATATAGAGGTGGATGCTTGCAGCTAACTGCTGGAATGAGCATGGGGTCCCCAATGGGGTCCCCAGTAGAGGAGTTACAGAAAGGACTGAAGGAGCTGAAGGAGTTTGCAACCCCATAGGAAAAAGAATAATATCAACTAACCAGACCACTCCTGCCCCCAGAGCTCCCAGAGACTAAACCACCAACCAAGGAGTACATACAATGTGGGAGAGGGGGCATGGAAGTAGGTGGATTGGGGAGACAGATAAGAACAAAGTATGCTTGAGACTCTCGTAATGTGTTGCCTTCTAAATGAGACATCCTTGTCAACATGCACCCCCTGCTCACACGCACAGCCAGTGAGAAGTGATGTCAGACACTGTCTCCTGGACATGGCATGGCTCCTGCCCTCATGGTATCACAGGAGCTGAGGTGCAGCTGCACTAGACACACCATTGGTGTTTTACACACACAAACACACACACACACACACACACACACACACACACACACACACACACACGGTGAGTTGTAAAATAGAGGAAGTTGGAGAATAGGGAGAGCTGCGGGTATGATCATAATACACTATATACATGTATTAAATTCACAAATAAAAAATAAACTCCATAAGGTCATGTATTACTTTGTCTGCTAACTCTAAAAAATTAAAAATACTTTTATCAACTTTCTGTATAACTACTCTTTAAGTGATTGATATTTATGAATAAAATTACATTAAAGAACAAGATTCTATGTAATAGAAATATTCAGCAAAGGGCTTTGTTAGAGTTTAAACATGTTGCATGCTAGTTTTCAAAAGACTCATCATGGAACTATCATGAATATAATTATCATAATTATCAGGTGTCCTTTAAGTGACCATATGATTAAGTGATTAAAACATGTTGACGTTTTTAGTTCTAATCATTACACTCTATTAAAACAATGTTAAAAATTGTATATGGGCATAGTCAGAGATGACTCTGTGGCAAATGGAGACAGTCTGACAGCTTTTATTCTATGCTAATTAGTGGTATTCTAGTCTACCACTTAATTAGTGGCCCAAACTTCCTGAAACCTCAAGAGCTAACATTATGCAAATTATGAAATCAACAATATTCAGTGTGTCCTTAAAACCATGTCTGGGTTGGAAGAAGGTTGCCATTAGTGGTTCTGCTGCCATGGTATTTAATTACTGTTAGTGTTTGGGGATTTCTGGTGTTGTTGCGGTTAATTTCCTTACACTGTAGCATGGCATCCTCAACGCCTGCAAGCCTGTATCAGACATACAGAGATTTGGGCAAAGCATTTGTATTGGGAGAAATGATAAGTAATTTCATCTTTGTGAGATCCCCATTGAGCTAAAAGCACAATCTTTTAGTCCCTTGAACATTAAGTGGCATTCTTGGAGGATATACTGGATTTTACAGATCTTTCAGAGCACCGCTTTTAAATGACAAATCACCTTCAATAACTTCACCTTCGCATGAATAAAGCCACTCAAATGTAAGAGCGTTCGTTTCATATGCTGATAGTGTTTCATCTATTCCCCAGCCGTGCTTAGCAGCACTGAATAATATTCATTAAACAAATAACAAAATGTCAATTTTTATGAATAAGAAAGAAGCATCACAAATTGCAAGACACATTTATTTCAGATTTGGGGATTTCCATAAATGTGTTTCTCTGAAATTAACATATATTTTGAGCAACCAATGTGCTTAGGGATGAAAATTAGTCAGTACTGATCGAAGAGGCTCCACCTGCCTAATAGGACTTGTGACATGTGACCTCTAAAGCTGAGAGTTTTCTTTTATATTTAGCAGATCTATGAACATTCCCATTGTTGATGACATTATAATGGAACATGTCCACTCCAAACTTTGACTTTAAAATAAAATTCAATTGTTGGCTAACATTTCCATTTATGCAGTAAATTGGACTGTATATGATAAAATGAAGTTTATATTATTAGTGAGAAGTAATTTGTCATATCAGTGGGATGCATGTATTGTATCCCTTATCTGAAATTTAACTGCTCAAGTTTCACCATATAACCATTCTATTGAGAATGTAGATACATGTCTGTTATAATTGACCTTGTATTGATTGGCTAACTCAAACACCTAGGTTCTAAAATAAACTGTAGTTACCGTCATCGCTAACGATTCTTTTTGGATAGTGACGAATTTTTCATCGGTTTGTGGGTTTGGGAATGACACACATCTGGATTTGGATCCAGGCTCTGCCATCTAGTGGCTGTAAGACCTTAAAGAAGTCATTTTTTCGAACCTCTAGTTACTGCCTAATAACTTAATGCTAGTTAATAATATTGTGCACCCAAGACTTCTGTACTATGAAATTAAATAAACTAGTGTATGTAAAGTTCTTGGCTCTGAAGAACGTCCCCATAAGCGGTCATTAGTGTGACCAACATCATTAACATTTTTATTGTTTTACTAACATGTGGGACTCTTATAGACAACTTGATTTATCAAAATTACATTTTTAATTACTAAGAAATATAGTTACTGCTTTGAACATATGTCAGAGGGTTTTTTTTTAAGTAGGAGACATTGAATATCAGATTCTTGGTGTTTGTATTGCTTAAGGTATTGAATAGTCCCAAAGAATAAATAATGAGAAAAGATTACAAGAATTATAGTTATGCTAGTCTCAGGTTAGTCCTATCCTGAACCAGTATTGTATGGCACTATGATGTAAGAAACAGGCACAGGGAGAGGAGAAGGAGAGGGTGTTTAACAGGAGAGTTGGCAGATGTCTGCCATTTCAGTGTTGTAAATGCCTTACTGTGGCATAGTCTACTTTGAACAAATGGTGCTATAATATTTAATTTCAACAATACAATTTCATCAGTATAGTAACTAAAGATTTATAATGCAAAAAACTTCATATTTTTATCTATTAGAAAAAAAAAACAATTAAACCAGATGTAGAAACATGTACTTGGGTCACTGGCTTTGCAGGCTCAGGCTGGAGAATCCTGTGAGCCCAGATGTTCAAGGTGTGCATAGGTGGCAGAGAAAGGCCTTACCTCAGAGACAAACAACATGACACAAGGAACAAAACAACCCAAGAGCAGCAAAATTATAAGTCCAATTTTAATATTTGTAAAACAACAAAACCCCTGACTGTATATACATACATAAGATTAAGTATGTTCATATGATATAAAAGTAAGTGCAAAACAGTTCAGGGCAATCAAAGAGGACTAACAGGGGTCGGGGAGGGGGAGATTTATGTTGAATAGGCATTGGCTTCATTAAGTCCAACCCAATGTGGTACTTAGGCCCCTGGTGCCTATCACCATGGAGGCTATGAGCAGAGATAGGAACTGAATCTTTATGTGCCACTCCACACTTAGAGAGATAGGAATCTAAGAAGAGAAGATAGCAAGCTAATGCCTTAAGAACTGTCTTCTATCTCATATGTAGCCAAATAATTATAGAGAGAGAAGGCAGAGAAGAGAAAGACAGCCAGCCACTCTGAAGCTTAGTGCGACTTTTCTGGTTAGGGGTCCACTGTATTTCTGAGAGTGATGATGTCTGTGTCTCTCTCATTATCTCCTTTGCACTAAACCATCATTGAGTGATGCATGGGCTCATGCACTTCTTGAAGCCTTGAGTCTATTTACTTTTTCCTAGTGTCAACCTTCAAGGACACCTCTATTGGGTAATAGGTAACTCAAAACGAGATATTTTTTTTCATTTACATTTCAAATGCCATCACAAAAGTCCCCTATACCCCTCTGCCCTGCTCCCCAACCCACCCGCTCCCACTTCCTGGCCCTGGCATTCTCCTTTACTGGGGAATATAATCTTTACAAGACCAAGGGCCTCTCCTCCCAATAATGGCCAAGTAGGCCATCTTCTGCTACATATGCAGCTAGAGACACAAGCTCTGGGGGTTCTGGTTAGTTCAAATTGTTGTTCTTCCTATAGGGATGCAGACCCCTTCAGCTCTTTGGGTACTTTCTCTAGCTCCTCCATTGAGGGCCCTGTGTTCCATCTGATAGATGACTGTGAGCATCCACTTCTGTTTTTGCCAGGCACTGGTGTAGCCTCACAAGAGACAGCTATATCAGGGTCCTGTCAGCAAAATCTTGCTGGCATATGTAATAGTGTCTGGTTTGGTGGCTGCAAAACAAGCAAACTATTTACAGCATGTATGGTGAGGAGTCAATAACATAACATATGTGTAGGTGTGTGTGCACATTTCTTTTTACAATATAGAGTACAAATGTGTTTGATAAAGTAAAATCTCTTCTTTTTTCCTGTCTTATATGGAAAGTGGTCATAGATTACTTTAGTATAATAAAGAATGCAACACATTTTTAAGTCAGTTTAGAAAAGGAGAGATCCTTTCCCAAACACGATTTTGACAGAAAGAAATTCCATTACAATTTTTGTCTGTGAGTATTGATTTTGCCCATGTCAATAAGATAACTAAATATCCATTCTTAGCCTCTGTGTTTTCTGGAGTTTTTTTATACTTACATATGAACAGTTATGTGAAGTTAATTAAGAAAAATGTTTCTACTTGAATGACTTGATGCTGCCTGCATTGCTTTTCGTAACTGAAAGGATAGCACACTTCCAAAGGTCAGCATAGAATCCCTCTCTTTGATTGACAGGCGGAAGGCCAAATGTTTGAATGTCAAACTTTGAGTTCGTCTGTTGTCTAAAGTCATATAATTTACACTATTTCTGAAGAAATCTCTTTTCTCCAGTAAGAAAACTCTATTTGACACAAAGACACAGATTTTGTACATGTTTGCTTGAACCAGGAATCAGAGTTTTCCATTTCTCCTATTTCTGTCTTCTAAAGGGACAAAATCATCAAAAGAATCAGGGTAAAAGTCAGATTGGGCATTGGAGAGATTGCTGTTTTGAATGGTCTTTGCCCTGTATCCTAAAGACCCAAGTTGTACTTTGAGCACTCTATAACTACAGCTCTAGGGAATCCGATGCCCTTTTCTGGTCAGCATAGGGTGCTGCACACACATGGCAGCAAACAGGCAGGCACACACACACACACACACAGTAATGCACGTGCTACATACACACACATAAATACACACAAAAATTTCTAATTAAGTAATTTAAAAATCATTTTGGAGGAGTTGGAACAAAAAATGGGGTGAGAAAATTACATAACTATATAACCATATATACCAAGATATTTATGCATGTATTTCAAGGTATTTGTGCATATGTAATTTTTAAGATCTGAAACTTAAACTGGTTCTTTCATCAATAAGAGTGAATTTCATACATATTTAACAATAGGTAGTAGTATCAAATGGAAAGGTACTCAGAAAACAGTCAGAGGTTTTCGGGGTAATGATATTTAATGCACAGAGAGGGTTGAACTCCGCATGGGTGTAAGTAATAATATCATTAGTTGTCAGAAACAAAATAAATAATAAAATGGTGAAAAAGCCAAACTGTTTTCATAATGATTACATACTTTAATTTCAGTAGTACCAGTGTTCAAATGCTCTTCCCCACTGGATTAAAGCTGTCTGTCTATGCCACCTCCTCTCCTCGCGTTCCCCTTTCAATATTTCTACCTTTCCTTCTGAATGAGGACATTTATAACCAATGTTTTCTTACTGCTTATCCATTTACAGTGATATGAGTATGAAAGTTGATATTCGGTAAGATACTAATATGGAATTTTGCAGAAAAGCACTATGTCTAACACAGAATGCATCTTGAACGGTAGTTGGATGCCTACTTCAGTTCAAGCAATGGCTTTGATAACTTTGTTTTCAAGGGTCAAATGGGAAGCAGCCTTATAAGCTGAAAAATACTCTTCTTTCACAGTGAAAATAGCACATGGAGATTCACAAGAAACTCATCTAAAAGGATCAAACTTATCTCTGGACATGGTGAGCAACACCGATAGTGCCATTTGCTATACAGTATAACTTTATCTGACTATTAGTTCAAGTTTATGAAAAACTATGTATAATTCTGTTGACAATATGTCAAAATGTCAAAATGTACCCATGATTTCATCCAGAAAAATAAGATATATTATAGCATAATTTGAAAAAAATTCTATTAGACAGAATTCCAAGGAAAGGAAAGTGAGTTCTATTATAAAGTTAGAAAGGAGTGGAAGGAAGAAAATTGTTGAAAATAAATTATTTTAAGCCTAAAACTGAATGACTTTAATTTCACTAGAATTTAAATACATAAAATAAAAATAAGCTCAAGATACATTTTAATACGAGGCCACCTCCTTCCAGACTTAAAAGCTGCCTATTTAAGTAATTGAAAACCTATTGTGGAGGCAGTAGCATGGAACCTTTGTGGTTTGATTCAGGAAGACTCCACATTGCAATGTAATTTAGCATGAAGAATTCAATCTTCAGCCTAGCTATTCTTCTGGGTTTATATTTCAGCTATCTTTGCAGCCTTTATCAATTTTCAGAGCAATGCCAAAGTTTGTGTTCCTGCAATCTGGGATGCTCTCAGTCCTTGCTATCATACAAATGCACAAGTCACCAAGGAGGGAAAAAGGTAGGCTGAGATTCAAGAAGGGACCAATAGTTACTGTTCATTAACATCTGGGAAATTAACAAATTAGTGCAATAACTCAAACTCCAGAGTGTCATGAAGTCAAAGCTGGAGGAAAGTTTATGAGCATCTAACTCAAGTCTGTTGCTTTACCCTAGCTCTCAGATGTAAAGCTGGAGTTTATTCACATGGAATGGTTGGGGCAAGGTGATACAGCTGTAAAGCATGTCTGCATGCTGATCCTTAAGGTAAAACTACATTTTTAATTGACCGGTATCTTTTCCAGAACATTATTTACTTTCTACCTTAAGG